>CM038144.1:414334640-414514605 GCA_021437245.1 Aegilops speltoides
CAACCCGAGCCTTAATACTTATTAGTGCATTGGATTATTATTTCCAACAAGTTTGTTTTGTTCCATTGTTCCAAAACGGAGTTTTAGTCATCTTGCCCAAAGGCATGGTTCAAACATCAAATGATTCATAACCAAGTGATTAAAATCCATCTTTATGGAGTTTCTTCATGCTTTACCCGATATAAAGGGCGTTCCACAAATAAGTTGCACTATCATTATTAACTTTGCATCTTTTGGCATCAATATTATGAATATGTATCACACGATCGAGATCCAATAAACTATTTTCATTGGGTGTATGACCATTGGGTTTTATTCATGTAAGAACAACAATTATTCTCGACTTTAAATGAATAACGTATTGCAATAAACATGATCAAATCATATTCATGCTCAGCAAAAGCTAAATAACATTTATTTAGGTTTAACACTTATCCCAAAAGTTTAGGGAGTGTGTGATGATGATCATATCAATCTTGGAACTACTTCCAACACTCATCGTACTTCCTTCAACTAGTCTTTGTTTATACGTAACTCATGTTTGAGTTACTAATCTTAAAACCCAACAAGTATCAAATACGGGACTATAAACACTAGTAAAACACCCATCAATAACATGTATATCAAATATACCCTTGTTCCTTTGCCATCCTTCTTATCCACCAAATATTGAGGCATTTCCTTCGGTGACCATTTCCTTTGCGATTATAAGCACTTTCGGTTTAGGCTTTGGTCCGCTTTGGTCTTCTTCCGGGAGTACCTTGTCTTTCCACTTGAAGTTACCTTTCTTTCCCTTTGCTCTTTTATTGAAACTAGTGGTCTTGTCATCATCAACACTTGATGCTCTTTCTTGATTTCTACCTTCGTCGGTTTCAACATCACGAAGAGCTCAGAATCGTTTTTGTCATCCTTGCATACTATAGTTCATCACGAAGTTCTAGTAACTTAGTGATGGTGACTAAAATTCCAATCACTATCTTATCTGAAGATTAACTCCCCCTTGATTCAGCGATTGAAGTACCGAACATCGAGCAATGCTCACTAGTTGGCGATTCTCCTCCATCTTTTAGCTATAGAACTTGTTGGAACTTCACTCTCTCAACTTATTTGCAAATATTAACTTCAATTCTGGAACATCTCATTGGTCCAGCGTTCCCGTCTTTGAAGTCGATTCTAAGCCATTAAGCATGGTGCACTAAACTATCAAGTAGTCATCGAAGGCGTTTCGTCCATCGCTCTCAATAGGTTTGTCACCTAGCGGTGCATTGGGACAAATTCTTCTGCGCAGCGAGATAAACCTCGGATCAGGATCCAATGCATCATTTACTAACATCTTTCAACAGGTTTTCTCTAGGAACATATCAAAATAAACATTAAACAACAACGCGAATTGATCTAAACATAATTTGCAAAATACTACGGGACTAAGTTCATGATAAATTTAAGTTCAATTAATATTTTAAAGAACTCCCCTTAGCGACATCTCTTAGTCATCTAAGTATCCGTGATCAAATCAACTAAACCATGTCCGATCATCACAGAGATGGAGTAGTTTTCAATGGTGAACATCACTATGTTGATCATATCTACTATATGATTCCGCTCGACCCGGTCTCCGTGTTCGAGGCCATATCTATATATCTAGGCTCGTCAAGTTTAACTGAGTATTCGCGTGTGCAACTATTTTTTGTATTTGAGCGTGAGCCTATCACCCCGATCATCACGTGGTTCCGGCCGAAGAACTTTACGGGTGCATACTCGGGGAACACTTCTTGATAATTGGAGAATCATCTTAAAATGCTCCGGTCAAACAAAGCGAATAAGATGTATAACAGATAAACATCATATGCAATCAAAATATGTGACATGATATGGCCGATCATCTTCCCTTTGATCTCCATCTCCAAAAATCTTTATGATCTCTATCGCGCGCGGCACCATGATCTTCATCATCTTGATCTATATCAATTTGTCACATGCGTCTCCCAACTATTGCTCTTGCAACTATTGCTATCATATAGCGATAAGGTAAAGCAATTGTTTGGCACTTCATCTTTATGCAACAAAGACAACCATAGGGCTTCGCCAATGCCGATAACTTCAAAAAACAGTCATCTCATACAACAACATATCTCATCACGTCTTGACCATATCACATCACAAATGCCTGCAAAAACAAGTTAGGCGTCCTCTACTTTGTTGTTGCAAGTTTTAAAGGGCTGCTACGGGCTGAGCAAAAGTTCTTACCTATGCATCAAAACCACAATAAGTTGTCAAGTTAGTCTTTTTAACCCAAAGGGCGTAGCCTTTGTTCAACTAAAGTTGGGCCGACACCGCCGCCACATGTGCAAAAACCGTCGGTAGAACCGGTCTCGTTAGCGTCGTGTAATGTCGGTCGGGCCTTCATCCAACAATACCCCCGAACCAAAGTATGACATCTTTGTAGCGGTATGACTTTATCACCCACAACTCACTTGTGTCCTACTCGTGCATAAACATCAATGCATAAAACCTAGCTCGGATGCCCTTTGTTGGGGAATGTAGTAATTTCAAAAATATTCCTCGCTCGCGATCACGGTGATGGCATAGCGAGGGAAAGTTTTCCATGTACCCTCGTAACCGTGCGGGCGTTATAATCGGTTGATGTATCGTCGTCTTCCGATCCGGCAGATCAAAATCCGACGTCGGCACCTCCGAGTTTAGCTCACGTTCAGCTCGATGGCGATCCCGGGCTCCGATCCGCCTCGGGGATGAGTTCGTCGGCCTGACGGTGTGGTGGGAACGATGATGTTCTACGGCGGGGGCCGCCCTAAACTCATGACGATATGGGGGTGGAATATAGTGGAGGGCACGCTGCGGCTAAGGAGCGATCCGTAGATCAACTTGTTTGTGCCTAGGGTGCCCCCCGGTATATAAAGGAGCAAGGGGAGGGGCCGGCCAAGGGAGGCGCGGGGGAGGTCCTACTCCCAGGGAGTGGGACTCCCTCCTTCTAGTCCAACTAGGAGAGGGAGGGGAAGGAGAAGGAAAGGAAGGAGGGGAGGAAGAGTAGGAAAGGGGGGCCCCCATCGGTTTGGGCTGGGGGCCCCCCCCTTCCTCTCTTCCACCACCCCATGGGCCCATTGCTTCTTCCTCGTTTCCAACTCCCCGTACCCCAAAAACCGAATCCTGGAACCCTTCCGATGTTGAATATAGTCGTCAATATATCGATCTTTATGTCTTGACCATTTGAGACTCCTCGTCATGTCCCGATCTCACGGGACTCGAACTCCTTAGGACATCAAAACTCATAAACTTCGTAATAAAGCTTCATCGTAGCGTTAAGCGTGCGGACCCTACGGGTTGAGAACTATGTAGACATGACCTAGAACTATTCTCGGTCATAACCAAAGCGGAACTTGGATGCCCATATTGGCTCCTACATATTCTAAGAAGATCTTTATCGGTCAACCGTAACAAATCGTTGTTCCCTTTGTCATCGGTATGTTACTTGCGAGATTGATCATCGGTATCCAATACCTAGTTCAATCTCGTTCGGCAAGTCTCTTTACTCGTTAATGCATCATTGTAACCTCTTAGCTACATTGCTTGCAAGGCTTATAGTGATGTGCATTATCGAGGGCCAGATACTTCTCAAGCAATCGGTGACAAAACCTAATCTAAAATCGCCAACTCAACATGTACCGGGACACCTTAGTACTCCTTTATAATCACCCGATTCGTTGTGGCGTTTGGTAGTACCAAAGTGTTCCTCATAGCGGGTTGCATAATCTCATATTGGGAACATGTATAAGTCATGAAAAAAATAGCAATATACTAAAGGATCAAGTGCTAGGCTAGCGGAATGGGTCATGTCAATCACATCATTCTCCTAATGATGTGATCCGTTAACAAATGACAACTCATGTCCATGGCTGAAACTTAACCATCTTTGATTCACGAGCTAGTCAAGTAGAGGCATACTAGTGACACTATGTTTGTCTATGTATTCACACATGTATTATGTTTCGGTTAATACAATTCTAGCATGAATAATAAACATTTATCATGAAATAAGAAATAAATATTAACTTTATTATTGCCTTAGGGATATTTCCCAGGCCGCATGAGCAGTAGAAAGCCAAAGACCAATCCCAAGCGGTGATTTGGACTCGGTGGTGAAAAGTGGGACTTGTGGGCGGGCCCTCGGCCATAGTGCGGAATTGCACGTCTGGGAAAGGCCTCCCCAACAAAAAGTCATGGGGCGGAGGGATGGGGGGCCCGACCATCCTTGCGAACAGACGATCGATGGGCCAATTTCGATGGGAAGCCGGGCAAAAACGGCCGGGTTGAGGGAGTTAGCCATGGCTAAGGTGGTGGAGGTGGGCGGTGGAGTTGCTTGATGATGGTATTGGGTGATGTGGTGGTGGGGAAAACCCAGATTGGCCGTGAGGGGTGGGTGGGGATTGAATAGCCTTGGGTCTCCCCATCCATTTTTGCAAAAAATAGCTGCGACAAATTTGCCACTTGTTAAGTAGAATCCACCTATTGCATGGGGGTCGATTTTGATTTAGGCGAAGCAAGCAATTGGGAGGTGTCGGGTTAGCGGGCTCACAAATAGAATTGCCAAAAATTGCATCATTAAGATGGGAAGAAGGATTCTTGCCTTGTGACGAGCATTAGCTGATTTGTGGCCGGGGGGCAATTAATCAAATTTGTCTAGCTTGGCGGGATAATTTTGGTGCCCCCATTGTAAACAGCGAGCAAAGGCCCCAATTATGCGATAAATCTTGAATTTCCTTGTGAGTATTGTGCATGGGCGGATCAGCTTTGTGATGGGCGAAAGCCTCGAGCCATGTAACATGTGGGGGCATATTTGAAAGCGATAGGAAGCATTGTGGCGGGTGGTAAGACAGATGAAGGGCAATTAAATTGTCCCAACAATGAGGTAAATTGGCGCTCCTCAAGCTCCTTTGGTGCAGAAATGCTCAATTAATGGCCTTGATGGGGGCTCCGTTGTTGGTGAGGAAGAACCAAAATATTTAGTGTCCAAAGCTTGCATGGGTTGAGCATGAACATGACCCGAACCGTGAGCTGCATAGGCTCGATCAAGAAAATTCGGGATCCGTAAGGAGGAAGCTTGACATCATTAGCAAGAAAACCTCTATGATCAATGGTAATAACCCAAATTTGCATAAAATCTCCTTGGAATTAACATCCAAAGCTGAGCCATGATTAAGAAACTTATATGAAGATTTGCGACCGGCGGATAAAATATCAAAAGTTCTTTCGCATGCCAAGCAGAATCCAAGATAGGGGCTCGGAAAGCGACCATTAAATAGATGGAAATGGCGGATGAAATCGGCGGACCCGATCCTTGAGGCGATAAATGAAATGCCCCACTTTGTTATTTGCCACGGAGAAGCGAAAAGATCAAGCATTGATCGGTAACCGAAACCCGAGCTAACACCACCAATACAACACTGAAGTGCCACTCCAACAAAATCCCAGTGAGCGAGGCGAAGAAGAGACCACGGAAAAATTCCTTGGAGTCTCGAGAAGGTGAGAAGTACGGTGGATCAAACCGTTTGTCACCTGATGCAAGGGCTGGGCGAGCAAAATCCCAATGCATAAGACCTTCCATGATGATCTAGATGAGAGGAGGCCATGGTTCGATGGAGAGAGAGAGGCGTGGTGGGAGGAAGAGGAGAGGAGCCATCCTCACCTGGACATGTACAATTAGTCTAATCATCTTGTGCTTTTGATCTCCATACCAAAGCATCATCATGATCTCCATAAATCCGCTTGACACCTTGATCTCCATTTTAGCGTCGTATGTCTGCCAACTATTGCTTCTTACTATAAGCTAGCATAGTGATAAAGTAAAAGCAATTACGTCGTTTGCATTACTACAATAAAGACACAACCATAAGGCTCCTGGGTTGCCAATAACTTTACAAAACATGATCATCTCATACAATAATGTATATCAATCATGTGTTGACCATATCACAACAACATGCCCTATAAAAACAAGTTAGGCGTCCTCTACTTTGTTGTTGCAAGTTTACGTGGATGATCGGGCTTCTAAAGAAGTTCTTACCTCCATCAAAATCACAATGGTGATTTATCAAGTTTGTTGTTTTAACCTTCATCAAGGACGGCCCGATCAAATTGATTAAACTAAAGTTGGAAAAGCAGGACACCCGCCAACTTTATGCAAAACTAGTTGCATGTCTATCGGTGGAACCGGTCTCATGAACATGGTCATGTAAGGTTGATCGGGCGCTTCATCCAACGATACCGGAATCAAAATAAGACATTGGTGGTAGCGTATGGCGATCACCGCCCAAACTCTTTGTGTTCTCGTGCATATCATCTCGCATAGACCTGGCTCGGATGCCCTTTGGGAAACACAACATGCAATTTCAAAAAATCCTCCCACAAGATCTATCTAGGAGATGCGCGAGAGGGGGTGTCTCGTCCCTCATAGACGGCGAAGCATTTGACCGCGGTTGATGTAGTCAAACTTCTTCTCGTTCCGACCGATCAAGCCCAAGCGTATGGCACCGAGTTACGCACCGTTCACCGATGGCGTCCCTCGAACTCTTGATCCGTGAGTGTTGAATTGATGATTTCCTCGGCCCGGCGGCATGGTGGATGATGATGAAGTGGTCCAAAGGCTTCTCCTAAGCCCAGAGTATGGGAGGTGTTCTGTGGAGGCGCCCCGCGGAATGTTGTTGTGTGTTGGGCGCCTCCCCTCCTTTATAGGTGGGAGGAGGGGGAGACAAGGCGCCCCGTGGTGAACCCTACTTGGGGTTCCTCATCGGCCCCCTTTTACGGAGGGAAGAAAGGGAGGGGGGAGGAAGGAATGGGGGGCAGATCCTCCTTTCCTTCCCTTCCCTCTTTCCTTCTCCTATTTTTCCTATGGGGGAGCCCGCCCTTGTGGGCTGGTTTTCTCTTAGCCCATAAGGCCCATATCTTTCGGGGTGCGAAACCCCTTGGTGACCCAATATGTACTCGATACCCTCGAAACACTTCGGTGTCGAATACTATCCTCCTATATAAATCTTTACCTCTCGACCATTTGAGACTCCTCATTGTCGTGATCTCATTAGGGACTCAAACATACGGTCACATAATCATATAACTCATATAATACAAAATCGTCCGAGCGTTAAGCGTCCGGACCCTACGGGTTCAAGAACTATGTGACCGACCAAGACATCTCTCGTTAATAACCAAAGCAGAACCGGATGTTCATATTGGCTCCTATATATTCTCGAAGATCTTTATCGGTTGAACCATAATGACAATATATGTTATTCCCTTTGTCATCGGTATGTTACTTCGAGATTCGATTCGGTATCTTCATACCTAGTTTAATCTCATTACCAAGTCTCTTTACTCATTGTAATACATCATCCATAACTAAATCATTAGTCACTTTGCTTGCAAGGCTTCCCTATGATGTGCATTCGAGAGGGCCAGAACCTCTCCGATACTCGGAGTGACAAATCCTAATCTCGATCTATGCCAATCCAACAAACACCTTTGGAATACCAGAGCATCTTTATAATCATCCGATTCGTTGTGATGTTTAATAGCACACAAGGCATTCCTCGGGTATCCGGGGTTGCATAATATCATAGTCGAAAGGTATTATTGGCGTGAAAAAATAGGAATAAAACTGAGCGATCAATCGCTAAGCTAACGGATGGGTCTTGTACATCACATCATTCTCCTAATGATGTGATCATTTCATCAAATGACAACACATGTTTATGGTTAGGAAACTTAACCATCTTTGATTAACAAACTAGTCTAGTAGAGGCTTACTAGGGACACGGTGTTTTGTCTATGTATCCACATGTATCAAGTTTCGGTTGATCGATTCTAGATGAATAATTAAAATTTATCATGATATAAGGAAATATAAAATAACAAATTTATTATTGCCTCTAGGGAATATTTCCTTCAAAGGCCCATATCTTTGCGGAGGTGCAAACTCCTTTATGACCCGATAAGTACCGATACCCTCGAAACACTTGGTCTCTGAATACCCGTCCTATATATCAATCTTTCGTCTCGACCATTTCAAGACTCCTTGTCATGTCCATGATCTCATCGGGACTCGAACAACATTCGGTCACCAAATGACATAAGTCATATAACACTATATTATCAGCGAGCGTTAGCGTGCGGACCCTCGGGTTAGAACTATTAGACAAGACCGGACACCTTGGTTACCAAAATAAGCGGAACCGGATGCCCATATTGGCTCCTACATATTCTCTGAAGATCTTTATCGGTCGAACCATTATGACAACATCGTAATTCCCTTTGTCCATCGGTATGTAACCACGAGATTAGATCGTCGGTATCTCTATACCTAGTTCAATCTTTCCAACTCTCTTTACTCGTTCCGTAATACATCACCTCGTGACTAACTCCTCGGTTGTTTGCTTGGAAGCTTATGTGTGTATTTACAGAGGGCGGAGATACCTCTCCGATACTCGGAGTGACAAATCCTAATCTTGATCTATGCCAACTCAACAAGCACCTTTGGAGATACAAGAGCATCTTTGTGATCACCCAGTTATGTTGTGCGTTTAATAGCACACAAGGTATTCCTCTGGTATCCGGTTGCATTCTCATAGTTGAAGGAATATGTATTTGACATGAAGAAAGCAATAGCAATAAAACTGAACAATCATTATGCTAGGCTAACGAATGGGTCTTGTTCATCACATCATTCTCCTAATGATGTGATTCCGTTATCAAATGACAACTCATGTCTATAGTTAAGAAACCTTAACCATCTTCGATCAATGAGCTAGTCTAGTAGAGGCTTACTCAGGACACGGTATTTGTGTATTCACACATGTATTTAAGTTTTTGATCAATACAATACTAGCATGAATAATAAACCTTTATCATGAATAAGGAAATATAAATAACAACTTTATTATTGCCTCTAGGGCATATTTCCTTCACATATGAAACTAGACACGAACAAACACCACGAGCTCAAAACAAAGCAACCTCTCCCATAAAACTACCGCGGTCTCCAGGATGAAGATTGAAGAGGAGGATATTGCAAGGAAAGGGGCAGTAAGACCCCCGCTCCCGATGTTCTTGAAGCACCACTAGTAGAAGATAGGTGCAACACCTCGAGGCCTAAGCTGATCCATTTGGATCTCAGGTCCGATGTGACAAAGCATAAGAAGATTGCGGTGGAAGGACCAAATATGACAACAAAACTTGAACATAAGTAGGAAAATTATGGGGACCAAGAAAAAGACCACAATATGTCTCGACTCTCCTCGGTCCAAGAACAAGGCGGATCCAACAAGAATATGACATGAAGAATTGTTGGGGTGGGTATACATACCATCATGGAGAAGACAATGGGAAGAAAACACCAATCTACAATCTTCCTATTATGTGGTTTATATACAATGGATTGTACATGTGGATTACGGTGCAAAATAAAACCATTTCAAAATACATAACAACTTGACTTTTTGCATTAAAAGTGACACCTTCACATGACGATGGACCCTTGATATTCAAAATTTTGGAAATAAACTAAACAAGACTACAAAATTATACAACATAAGATTTTTTTTCTAAAGTTTAATGAGCACTAGTTAAATTTAAAGTAACATTTAAGGCATGATAAGAACCATGAAATGATTTCGTATCATTTCTTGCTAAATTCCGGCAAGTTGATATCAATTCACAAGCCTCCATATCATCCTCTTTATGATTGTCCTTACCATCTTTGGCAGATTGTGCCCACCATCCTTGACATGGTCTCTCGGCCACTATAGTTACTCAAATATTGGAGGCCCATGCTCAACTAACCATGTGCATGTTCTAATATCTCCCGACACATGATAACTTAGTGCGAAAGGACATGGCTGCGTGAAAAATGCAAGTTCTTGGTGGCTCATCATTCATAATTGCATTTCTATAGAAAATGTCCCAAGCACATCATAGAGGAATTCTTGATTATAAGTAATGTCCATCTGTCCAAACACACTGAACATCCTAGACACCTTATGATTGACCGGTCATGTGCAAAGGAAGTTTGGGAACTCACCGTAGTTGGATGGCTCGACCCACTCTTGGTCTCTATTGTCCATGGTTAAGGGCGGTTTTTCTACCTTCTGCAATCTCAAGGCATAAGTCAAAGTAGTATCCCTATTATCACTATAATCACGTGGCGGCATGGAAGAACCGGCGGTTGGGTATTCAAATGTAGAACACAATCTACCACCTCGGTTAGGATTTTCGACCATGAAAGGATGAAGCTACCCTTTGGTACAAAGTCTAGTCCTCGAACCCTTATGTTTCCCATTAAACTCCTTAACTTTTCTCTTGACAATAAACACCTTTTGTGGTTGTTTTGTAATTTACTTTGACAATACTTAGTGATAGCATTAAACTTTGGCATTGGCATCTCAACAACCTAGTCGGAAAGAAAAAGTGATGTCGGGCCAGGCTCGGTTTTGTTTACAGCCAAAAGATAATCATGCCATAATCGGGCTTTTGTATAGCTTTTAGCAATTATTGATTTTCTTAGACTAAAATGCATGTGTGTGGACGGGCTTGGGCTTTTAGATAAAACGGTTTTGCTTGGTCTTAAAGCATCTCCAAAGGCCCAATCGGCGCGAAAACTTTTGGGCCCGGCCCTATTTGGCGGGCGGCGTAGCCGCTGCTCCAACCGGTAAAATCGCAGCGTAAAGCAGGGCGCATGCCATTTGTTGCATTTGGACACAAAATGAATTTCCTCACAAAACAAAGACATGGCATATAATTTAAATCACAAAACAAGTTGATGACTAAAGTTCATGCCCACAAGTTCAAATTCATGCCCCAAACATCATCCACAAATTCAAAATACAAACCAAGTTCATGACACAAGCGAAAACCACAATCAAGCGGCGTCCTCGTCTTCATCCTCATCTTCCTCGATTCATATGACTCCTCCGAAGATGATTCTTCCTCCTTCTCTTCATTGTGCGTGCGCATCCTTATCAAAGCTCGAAAGGTGTTGGAAGATCTTGGACATCTTCATGCGAAGGTGTGGAGGCACCGGAAAACATTCCCTGTGGGCCGGGATGCACCCATGCCTCCAATGAGAGGCATAAAACAATGCCACCCATCCGGCCATGCCCCGGAGTGCTCAAGCCACCCATGCCTCCCATGGTCTCCATGGTATCTCAAAACCACCCATGGTAGCTCCAAAGCCACCTATGGTAGCTCCAAAGCCACCCATTCCTCCCATTCCTCCAAGGCCACCCATGCCTCCCATGCCGAAGGCCCCGCCACCCATGCCCATGAATCATGGCTCTTTCTTGGATCAAGACTTCTTCACAGGCAAGATTTACATACTCCTTTTTAGCATCATTGAAGATAGATGTGTCCAAGAAGAACAAGTGCTTCTCCCATTCCAACAATTTAGATCGCTCCTCCATGCCCCCCTCTCCTCCAATGCCACCTTCCTCTCCTCGGCCACCCTCCTCTCCTCGGCGGACATCTTGGATCCTTGCCATCTTCCTCCCCTTGGTTCTTTTCTTGCCTTGACAATTGCTTCCATAACATTTTGAGCTCATCATCTCCTTTCCTCTTCTTCTTTTCTTTTTCTTTCTTGGTCCCATCCATCGTTTGGCTTCAAGTATGAAACCGAGTTTGGTGTGGGGCTTCTCTTTTACTTGGGCTGGTTTTGGCTCCAACCCAGTAAAATGTAAGCCTTAGCTCCAACCCCGCGATCGATGCATGCCATTTGTTGCATTTTGGACACAAAATGGATTTCACACATTAAAAACAAAGACATGGTATAATTTGAATGACACAAACAAGTTGATGACTAAAGTTCATGCCCACAAGTTCAAATTCATGCCCATCATCCAACCAAGTTCAAAATGCAAACCAAGTTCATGACACAAATGAAAGGCAAACAATCACCTCATCCTCGTCTTCATCCTCATCTTCCTCATTTATCCGACTCCTCCGACGATTCTTCCTCCTCCTCTTCATTTGCATCGCATCCTCATCACGTGAAGATCGAAAGGTGTTGGCAAGATCTTCACGACATCTTCATCGAAGGTGTATGAGGCACCGGAAGACATTCCGTGGCCCGGGGTGCACCCATGCCTCAATGAGAGCCGGAAAATACATGCCACCCATGCCGGCCATGCCCTTGGGAGGTGCTCTGAAGCCACCCATGCCTCCCATGGTCTCCATGGTATCTCCAAAGCCACCCATGCCCCCATGGTGGCTCCAAAGCCACCCATTCCTCCCATTCCCAAAGGCCACCCATGCCTCCCATGCGAGGCCCTTGTCACCATGTGCAAGACCACCCCACCCATCTTTGGAACATGGCTCTTTTTTGGATCAAGACTTCTTCACGGGAAGATTTACATACTCCTTTTGCATCCTGAAATAGATGTGTCCAAAAAAACAAGTGCTTCTCCCATTCCAACAATTTAGATCGCTCCTCCATGCCCACCTTCCTCTTCTCAATGCCACCTTCCTCTCCTTGGCCCACCCTCCTCTCTCGGGCGACATCTTGGTTTCTTGCCATCTTCCTCCCTCGTTGGCTTCTTTTCTTGCCTTGACAATTGCTTCCATAACATTTTTGAGCTCATCATCTCCTTTCCTCTTCTTCTTTTCTTATGCATCTTCTTGGTCCCATCCGTCGTTTTGGAGTAGAAACCGAGAATGGTGTGGGGCTTCTCTTTTCCATCACTTGATGCCTCCACCTCATCATCATCCAAATCAATTGTTAACTTGGTTTTGCTCAAATCAAATCATCAATATCCTCCGCTTCTTCCATTTCTCATCATCCTTCAATACTTCTTGCAATGAAAGGTAAATGGCCTTACTTTCTTGATCTTCCCTTCTTGGTCCTCGTCTCCTCTCCTTTGAACAAGTTTTGTGCAATATTTAACTACATGAAAACAAAACAAGTTAGCACTACAAACACCAACAACAAGCATGATGAACATGAATGATGAAATGGCACTTACCTATCTTCATCATTAGTGCCATTTGGGTTCAACTTGTCCCGCCTTTTTGTGACCGCCATTGTTGACAATCCTTGTTGATTACACCAAGAACAAAGAGATCGATTAAGGGTCAATTCCCTCCCTATAAATCAAAGTGTTGTTTTGTCCGCCCAATATGACCCTATCCAAAAGGAACTCAAAGGTCCCACCAATAGACCCCATATTGAGCGCACAAGGTGGATATCATTACATCAACATTACATAATAGATGGGGATACATACAAAGGCATACCATGCCACACGAATACAATATCATCATACAAGAGATCAACATCCGACTACGGATGATACATAAACAAACTCAAACAATATCCACCTTAGCCCGGCTGCCGCCGGAACCTATCCCCGATGAAGAAGAAGGGAAAAGAACTCCAAACAAGCAAACATCGCTCTCGCGTCATGATCATCGGATAAACTACCTTTGTTGTAGTAAGGTTAAAACAGGTCGCAATCCCATTACCATGGGTATCAAGACTAAAAGCTTAATGGGAAAGGAAGGGGTAAAGTGGTGAGGTTGCGGGGCGACTAAGCATGATATGGTGGCTAACATCGCAAATGAGGGGAAAGAAACAAAGGGGCGGTGTGAACTAGCAATGATCAAGGGTGATCCGAACACCTACTTCGTCAAACATAAACGAAACCGTTTTCACTTCCGGACTCTGAGAAGAGACCATCAACTACCCGCGGTTGATCGTTTTAATTGGATCTGGTGTCAAGTTATCTGGGAAATTAACAAATTCCCATCGCCCATAACCAGACACGGCTCTAAAGTTTAAACCTGCGGGTGTCCGGCATACACCCGGAAAGATGGCATGGCATAGATCAAAACACATGAAGACATCAACCCCATAGGATGCCACATCAATCATGGCAAAAATGACAAATGAGCATGTTAAAACAGTTTATGATTAACATCAACATGCACTCTTCAACAGCATTTGGGCATCAAGATGAACTCAAATGAAAATGATGCAATGGAATGAAATGATGTACTGTTGAGCGAACAATTTGACATATTATCGCCGAAGCAACTCGGATGAAGAGATACAATCGATGAACATGGCATGATTATGATGGAAACTTAAGGACTTAGAGGAATTTTGTTACCCTCGGTTTCACGTTTGGGGTGGCGGATCCGGCGGCTTGGGAATGGAAAGGAAAGGGGAAAGGCGGGGGGAAAGGTGGCGGGGGCGGGGGCGGTGGGGCCCGGGATCTGGCAAAAAGCGAAACGAACCGCGGCCTGAACCCGGGGGCCAGGCTGGCGGGCCGAACGGGAGCGGGGAGGGAGGCCTTCTTTGTGGCGGAAGCCGTGTGGCCCCTTTGGGGGCCGGGTTTTATAGGGGGGGACCCTTTTTAAGGAGAGGAGGGCTGGTTTCTTTGAGGGAAGGGGACATCCGTCGTGGGAAAAAACCTGGAGGGAAGGGCTGGGTTTACCATTTGGAGGGGTTTTAATAAGG
The DNA here is from genome assembly GCA_021437245.1 of Aegilops speltoides. Lineage (NCBI taxonomy): Eukaryota > Viridiplantae > Streptophyta > Magnoliopsida > Poales > Poaceae > Aegilops > Aegilops speltoides. The sequence goes on from CM038144.1 coordinate 414,349,153, forward strand.
GGCTAGGAGAGTTGGGGGTTTGACCCATGTACGAAAGACCAAAGGGCATAGGGAGTTGCTGGGTTTGGGCCCTTTGGAAGGGGTGTTGGGCGAATCAAAGAGCCCGGGAACCGTTGGATAAACGACCCCAAATGGCCAAAATTGGGCCTAGGTGTATAAAGGGCTTGGCAAACCTCGGCCATTCAGGCAAACGGGAAAAGGGCGGAACAAGGGCGCCCGGATTCAAAAGCAGACCAAAAATCTGGATCATAGGGAACACATTCAAAATAAAGACATGTGAGTGAAATTGTTTTGATAATGGCAAATGCAACATCGCACTGACTGGGAAACGGCAATAATGGGGAACCCCCCATAGGGTTACATGTTTCATCCGGGCCAATAAGCATCCCTCTTTGATCACCTCCACAGGTTCGAATTAACCGTTTTCCACAACTTTTTTGCTTATGGTTGCCTCCTCTTCCCTTTTGATGCTGCAATGCCCCCCCCGTCCCCTCGACCTGGGTTTTAAAGCTGTCTTTTTGAGAAATTGTTTTGGGCCAACCCATAGTTGAAGTATGCACACGTTGTTACAAAGTATAAAAACAATGAAAAAGCTATCTTTAGATCTTAAAAAAAACCAACAAAAGTTGGCGAAATTTTAATTTGGGCATTTCCACAAACACATTGGAGCTTCGCGCACTCAACAAATGAGCTGGTGCTTGTAGCCCGGGGGCCCGAACCCAATTTTCCCACTTTGGAGGCGGGCTCCCGTTGTTTTTTTGTGAAATTTGCCCTTTTGGTTCCGCATTAGCTTGGGAGGGGCCGGGGTGCAGGGGCCGGGGACCACCCCCGATCATGGGACATAAGGGAAAAGCCTCGGCTGAGAACTGGGGGGAACCAAGCTCCCCATGCTGGGTTTCGGGCGTCTTTAGGTTGTGGTGTCGGAAGGGTGAATCTTGGCGGGAAAATCCAATTCCTAATGCGGGATTTTCTTACACACCTTGATGGCCCTTGGCGGGTCATAATGCATAGGGGGTGGAAACCAAAATGCCAAGCGTTTTGGGCTCATCAAAACTTAATTTTAGTTGGTGTGTATTGGGCATATGGGTTATTAATTAAGTTGGTGAAGGGTAAAAATAAGCGGGTAGGGATGGGCATGTTGATACAAACATAATTACTAGGATGTATTTTTATTAAACAAAAAAAGGTCCAAACCTTTTTTTACAATGGGTTATTGGTGGCTTTTGGTTTAAACCCCAACATGGGTTAATAAACGTGTGTGTGGGCAAACATGCATAAAAGTTGCGCCATAATACAACTTCTTCTTGGCGTTGTTATCTCTACCTACAAACGTTTGGCCATTGGGGCCGGGCGGTCTACCCGGGGTGGAGGCCCTCTCGGAAACTAATGTTCCACCCACTTCTGAAACCCAATTAAGTTGCTCTTTACCCTGGGAGGGTTTTGGTAATTTTTTGTTAAATTACTAATGGGCTTTCTCAAAAATGACAAATGCCCCATTCCCTCTTAATTTTGAACCTTGTTTTTTTTTAAGTTTTTAACAATGGGGCCCCAACTTTTTGCGGGTATTGGTCTGTTGACCACCACCTAGTGGGTGCCGTGTGTTGTTGTGAACCCGCTGGGTACCCGTTTGCATTCTGAATTCATCAAGCTTCCCATCGGCGTGTTTTTCACCTTTCGTGCGTTGGCCTTGGCGAGCCGGGTTCTTTAACCCGGGAGCCCGTTTGGAAGGGGAGTTTTAAAGCTTCCCCGACTTCGGTAAATCCCCAAAACCCTCTTTGCCACATAAAACCCTACGGCGGCCATTGCGTACTTTTTCCCTAAGTAGTTATCTAAACCCCCCAAAATCGAAAGGCAGGACCATTGTCATGCTCCTCCTCCTCCGCATGAACCTTTGCCTGCGGGAGGACCCTGGGGGGGCCCAAGCTTTGCGTCGGTGTGTTTTCTTAACCACGCCCCCTGCCCCCGGTGCCCTCGGATTTTCGGGCCCCCCTCCTTAAAGCTAGGGCCTCATCCGGGCCCTCTTGCTCCCCCTTTCCCCTGGTACCTCCCGGGGCGAAACAGGGGTTTTAATCGTGTCCCCCCCTTGGGTCTCCCCCCTGGGTTTTTCCCCCCCATCGCCCCTAAAGGGGCCCGCAGTTGGGGGGAAACTCCTTTTAAAACCCCGGAGATCCGGCCCGGGGGGGGTTTGGACACCGAAAACATTGGTGCTTTCAAATTGAAGAGTTTCCTTTCCTTTGTCCCACAATGGAAAGGATTTGCCCTCCCTTCCGGGTCTTTAAAAAGGGATTGGGGTTACCTTGCCAAAGGGGCCCTTTGTAAAACCAAACAATCCGGGGGCCTTAAAGGGGAAAGTTTGGTTTTCTTATGACCCGGGGCTTTGGGTTTAAAAGGGCCGGGCCCTTGGACGGGGATGCCCTTCCTCGGGTCCATTCCAAAGGGGGCCCAAAATTCCCTTTTCCCGTTTCCCCGGGACCCCTGAAAAGGGAATTCACCGAGCAGCTGGATCGATGGAGCTCTCTTCCGTAAGCGAGCTCTTGGATCACATCGCCGCATACAGGAGTCGCTACTGGACTACAATCAGATTGGGCTTAAAACCGATCGAGAGAGATTAACTCTCCCGGGTTACCCACCACATTGCGGTGGTAGAGGAACAACGGCGACTCTTCTTACGTGTTATAAACCGGTATGTCGGACTCTGATCCTCCATGCTGGATTCCCGCGGAGGGGCGGATGGCGATCAAATCTTGAACCTAAAGTCGGCGCGGACCAGATTCGTTGGACAGCGTCCAGCAATCAAGCTTCAAATTCGGAAACTTTTCGCCCTTGAGCCTCAAGATGGGCAGGGTTAGGACTCAATTCCACCCGCCCACCCAAACATAAGCGATCTATCTCAAATCCGGCAGAGCCCACGAAAACAGTACATCATTCTTGGGCGATTCCTCCTGGTTATGGGCGGGATAAAGGACTGCCCGTGAAAGCGCAATCTCAATTTTACGCAGCAGATTGCACGGACAAGGGAATCACGAGCGCCATAAGTCGCCATGAAATTACACGCCTTGACACTGGCGTCCATAATCTGAAATCTTGTGCGATGGAAATACACAGAAAACCGAAACTAAGTTTTGGGACAATCCGACTCTGAACACAATCCTAGTCCGAAACAAAAGGGTGCATCATGCTCAGACACGGGACAAAAACCAAAAAGCAAAAACCCCATAAAGGGACGCGGAACCGTCTTTGGAGGGATGGCTTAGCGGACCCTATAAAATCCATAGTAAAGAGGAAGCCACTCCAACACATAGCCTTGAGCATGTTGGATACTACGGCAGTGGCCAAAAGTGGCAAAAGCTTCTAGCCGGAGAACCAGCCCAACAGATACCGGTCACGGTATTATGAGTCTTAAAGACTTTCGCATCAAATAATATGTGAAACAAACAATCCGCAGCCTCGCGAAGTATACCAAGTAGCAACAACAAATCCATGGGCGACACGGCTATCACCTTCAACGCCAGCGGCGAACCTAAATTCGAACAGCCCGAGCACCGGCCGCATTGGTCCTCGGTCCAATAGTGGGCGGCTTTCGTCTTACCAAGGTACTCATGGATGGCGGCGAGTTAAACCTCATCTACGAGAAACCCTTGAAAAATGGAAATAGTGGAGCCGCATTGGCGAAGCAGCACAACCTTCAGAGGAATAATCCCTAGTCGAGAAGTACGCTGCACAGGAAAAATTACACTAGATGTGGTGTTCGGCTCGCCGGACAATTACAGGTCCGAGGAGGTCACGTTTCATGTGGCCCCGTTCAGCAGCGGATATCACGCTTTACTAGGGCGAGAGGCATTCACAATTTTCCAAGCATACCCCATTATGGGTACATGAAGCTTAAAATGCCGGGCCCAATGAATAATCACTCTTGTCGTTGATCCGGACATAGCACTCCACGCGAAAATAAGGCAGTCGCACTAGCTCCACGGTGAATAGGGGCGATGTGATACTCGATAAGAGATCCAAGTCCACCTCTTTTAAACCAGCAGAGGCGAAATAGTCAAATTCCAAGTCCATCCAACGGACCCCACAAAGGCGGCCTCCATCGGGCACAATTAAACGCTGATGTAGATGCTGCACTCGAGAATTCCTCGGGAAAATTGGGACATGTTTGCTGGCACCCTTCAAACATGCCAGAATCCCACGAGTTGGCGAACACGGCCTAAACATCCTAAAAGATTCAAGCCGATCAAGCAGGCTCTTGGCGATTTTCGAACCCAAAAGACAGCAATGGGAGAGGAGCTAGCCAAACTATTAGAAGCGGATTTATTAGAGACATCAAACATCCGGACTGGCTAGCAAACACAGTAATGGTACCAAAAAGGACAAATCTGGCGCTGTGTGCCGATTTTGAAGACCTTAACAAGGCTTGTCCGGAAGATCCTTTCCCCCTCCCGCATCGATCAAATCATCGATGCTACCGCGAACACGATTCATTGTGCTTCGCGACGCATACTCGGCTACCATCAAATCAAGATGGCGGAGACAGACCAAGCTGCTGCGGCATTCATTACTCCATACGGACCATTACGCTTCAAAACAATGCCCTTCGGACTCAAAAGCGCCGGGCAACATATCGGCGCATGATTCGGACATGTCGGCTACGGATCGGCAAAAGCGGTGGAGGCATACATAGGCGATGTGATCGTCAAGACCAAACGCGTCGCAACTCTAGTAGGCGATTTGAGGCTCACATTTGACAACCTCCGAGCATATGGCGTTAAGCTCAACCGGAAAAATGCATTTTGCGTACCAGCGAAAAACTCTTGGGCTTCATTGTATCCGTAGAGGAATTGAAGCAAACCCAGCCAAGATCCGAGCTCTGTCGCAGTTGGATATCCCAAAGACCTCAAACAAATACAAAATTTGATGGATGCGTGGCGGCTCTAAGCGCTTCATCTCCCGTTTGGGAGAAAAGGCATTGCCCTCTATCGCCTCCTCGGCGACCGAACACCGAATGGACGGATCTGCCACGGCGGACTCAAAGAAATAAAGGCCATATTGGCAACAAATCCGGTCTGGCCGCGCCAACTTAGGCGAACCAATGTTGTTATATATCGCGGCAACACATCAAGTTGTAAGCGCGGTGCTAGTCGTCGAACGAGAAGCAGAAGGGCATAAATTCCCTCTTCAAAAACTAGTGTACTACGTATCCACTGTCTTAACTCCCTGCAAGTCCCGGTACCCACATTATTAAAAAGTAGCGTACGCGGTGTTCATGGCATCCCGGAAGCTCCGACACTACTTTCAAGAGTGTTCGATAACAGTGGCCTCGAAGTACCTCTCAACGACATTATAAACAACGCGACGACGAGGCAGGATTGCAAAATGGGCCATTGAGCTCTTACCATTCGACATAACATACAAACCACGGCGAGCTATAAAGCCGCAAGTCTTGGCGACTTCATCGCTGAATGGTGAAGCCGAACTCCCTAAAATGCGGCGCATACTCAATTGGATCATGCACTTGACGGCTCTAAAATGTTGGCGGCTTGGGGCTGGCGTCGTCTTGGCGTCCCCAAGCGGAGACACAGTCAATCGTACTTCAAATAATGTACGGACTCCAACAACGCAGCGAATCTGAGGCCCTTCTACATGGTCTCCGGATGGCAATCTCCATGGGTATTCAACGCCTAGAGGTGCTTGGCGATTCAAACCTTGCAATATCCCAAGTAAATGGAGACTTTGGCGCTAAGGATCCGAAAATGGCAGCCTACATAGCGCCATCTTAAAAATGTCAGCTTGGTTGAAGGACTCGAATTCCACCATGTAGCCGGGATAATAACCGGGCAGCCGACATGTTGGCACGCATCGGTGCAAAAGCGATGCCGTCCTCAAACATCTTCCAAGGCGGCTCTTTAAGCCATCCGTATTATGGGAAGAGGAGTCCAAAAATAACAACCCGGAACCAACCGCACCACCCAACACGGAACATTCTGACACAATCGATGGCTCAGCCAATGAAATAACACCTTCAGCCCACGAAATAATGGAAGTAACTGCCCCTTGGACAGAACCATTCCTAGCCTACTTAATTAGGCAGGAACTTCCCGAAGACCAAAACGAGGCCCGCTGTATAGTCCGGCGATCTAAAGCCTACAAGGTCCATGAGGGAGAACTTTACAAGAAAAGCACAACTGGAGTCCTTCAAAGGTGCATCTCCGAAGAGGAAGGGCAAAATCTCCTGGCTGAAATTCACGCCAGACTTGGCGGGCACCACGCAGCAGCCCGGGCCCTTGTGGGCAAGGCCTTCCGCACAAGATTCTATTGGCCAACTACCCGGGCAGATGCTCGGGACTTAGTCAACGATCGTCGATTGCCAGCTCTTTGCTAATCAAAGCCACATGCCACCCACGCCCTCAAACTATACCCATCACTTGGCGTTCGCGGTGCAGGGGCTTGACATGGTTGGACCCTTAAAGGGGGAACCCACAAGCAAAAATACCTATTGGTCATTGTGGATAGATTCACCAAATGGATAGAGGCCAAGCGGTTAAAGCGGCGAATCGGACTGTGATAGACTTCATATCGGGGTAGTACACGTTATGGCGTCCCCATAGCATCATCACTAATAGCGGCACGAACTTCACGGCCGACAAGGTTAAACTCTGGTGCAAAACATGGGCATCAAGCTTGACTACGCTTGATCTATCACCCTCAAACTAATGGTCAAGTCAAGCGAGCAAATGGTCTAATCATGAGTGGCATTAAACCCAGGTTAGTGAGGTCCATCACGGAATCTAACACGCCTTTGGGTGGAGGAGCTCGACTCCGTACTCTGGGGCTGTGGACCACGCCAAATCGTACTACGGATTCACGCCATTCTTTATGATATCTGGCGCAGAGGCAGTTTTGCCTGCGATATAATTCATGACTCACCTCGAGTGCCCATATGCGAAGAAAGACAAGCCGAGTTGGATCGGTAGGACAGTTTGGGCGCATTGGAAGAGGAGCTTGACGTGGCAAAGGCCGTTCCGCATTCTATCAACAAGATGGCTCGAAGATATCAAAGTAGAGATGCACGGCCAAAACTTACAATGTTGGCGAACTAGTTCTATGCTGCGGACAAGAAAAAGGACAAACTCAAGCCCAAGTGGGAAGGTCCCTACATCATCGATCAAGTCTTGATCGGCGGAGCATACCATCTACGAAACGCATCGAACAATCGACTCGAGCCGAACCCATGGAACGCAGCCCGCCTCCGAAGATTCTACGCCTAGCGCCGGACTCAGAGTTCGTCTTCTTCCTCCGTCCACATTTTAAATGTTTGCTGTCTTTTGTTTTTTATCTTCCTTCCCCCCTTCTTTTCGTAAAGCCTTTGTGGGCTGACCTGCGCATTGTTCGCACACACTTGACGTGCTGCTCGCACTCATTATACCCGGGGGCTTCTTTAACAGAAGCTTATTTATCTGGGCTCCATGCCCAACACATGCGTCACACTACGCATGTACCTTTTACTCACCATTATATGCATCGATATGACTTAAGTTTTGGCCAAGCTGGATTGCACGGCTCTGTGCTTACCCTATGTTCCCGATTGTTCGGCTAGGAGGTAAAGGAGCACCTCTGCTATTCTTCTTGCCGGGTCGGCGGATGTGTACCTCGGTGGGTGAAGCGAAAGCTAAGCGTTCTTAAGGGAATATTGATCGGTGACTTGAAAGATGATTTTTATTTATTTATCTAGCTGCCCCGGATGCTTTTACGCTCTTTTGCGGTCCGGACATGCACTTTAGGGCATGCCTCCTGATAGTGAGCGTAGTAATTTCAAAAAATTCCTCGCACATGCAAGATCATGGTGATGGCATAGCAACAAGAGGGAGAGTGTTAGATCCACGTACCCTTGTAGACCGTAAGTGGGCGTTAGCACTGCGCGGTTGATGTAGTCGTACATCTTCACGATCCGACCGATCCAAGCACCGAAGCGTCGACACCTCCGAGTTCAGCACACGTTCAGCTCGATGGCGATCTCCGGGCTCCGATCCGCAAAGCTCCGGAGATGAGTTCCGTCGAGACGGCGGCGTGGTAGCGGTGATGATGTTCTACGGTATGAGGCTTCGCCTAAACTTTGACGATCGACCGAGGTGGAATATGGTGGAAGGGCACGCCTGCGGCTAAGGAACTATCTGTAGATCAACTTGTGTGTATATGGTGCCCCCGCCCCCATATATAAAGGAGCTAGGGGGGAGGCGGTCGGCCAAGGAGGCGTGCCAAGGGAGTCCTACTCGAGTAGGAGAAGGGGGGAAAGAGGAGGAAGAGGGAAGGAAAGGCGCCGCCCTTCCCTTGTCCTATTAGGACTAGGAAGGGAGGGGCGCGGCCCCCTCCGCCTCCTTCTGTAGGATCGTTGAAGGCAAGAGTGTCTAGAGGGGGTGATTAGACAACTCGACAAGATAAAAGTTTATGCCTTTTGATTAACATAAGTTCATAGCAAGTTCACAAAGAAGAACAAGTCAAGCATGATGTATACAAGTCGAGCAACATACTAAGCATGCAATTCAAGAGTATAGGGCAGCGGAAAGTAAATTGCATGAATAGTAAGGGTGAGATTGTGAAGAGCAAGCATAATGGAACACGGAGATTTTTTCACGTGGTTCCGATAGGTGGTGCTATCGTCAATCCACGTTGATGGAGACTTCAACCCACGGAGGGTAGCAGCTGCTTGAGTCCACGGAGGCTCCACCCACGAAGGGTCCACGAAGAAGCAACCTTGTCTATTCCATCATGGCTTACGCCCACGGAGGACTAGCCTTACTCGGGGTAGATCTTCACAAGTAGGCGATCTCCTTGCCCTTACAAACTCCTTGGTTCAACTCCACATCATGACGGAGGCTCCCAAGTGACACCTAACCAATCTAGGAGGCACCACCCTCCAAAAGGTAATAGATGGGGTTGGTGATGATGAACTCCTTGCTCTTGTGCTTCAAATGATAATCTCCCCAACACTCAACTCTCCTCACTGATTTGGCTGTGGTGGAGGAAGGATTGAGTGGAAAGCAACTTGGAAGACTAGAAATCAAGTGTCATATGGTGGGAGTGGAGCAACTTGATCTCAACACAAGGGTAGGTAGTTTTCTTCTCGAAATGTAAGGTAGGAGTGGTAGTTCTTTCGATGGCTCTCTCCACGAATGAAGAGGAGGTGGAGGGTATTTATAGCCTCCACACAAAATCCAACCGTTACACACATTTGACCAATCTCGGTCGGACGAAGTTGACAACTCGGTCGGACCGAAAGTTCAAATCTTGTGAGCGTTGGGATTTTCAGTGGGACCGAAAATACAATCTCGGTTAGACCGATTCTTCCAAAGTCTAGGGTTTGCCAATCTCGGTGGGACCGACTTTCTCATCTCGGTGACACCGATTTGAGTCTGAAGGATTCTGAAGCTTGGCAACACCAATTCGGAATGACCGAGTTTGGAATCGGAAAATCCGAGATTCTTAGGGTTTGGCTATATGGCTGAGGTGGTTCATCTCGGTGTGGTGAGTTTGGAATCGGTGAGACCGAGATTACTTATGAGTTTATGTTGGAATGAAAGATTGCTGATTGTTTGAGAGATAAATCACTAAGCACTTTAGAGCAACAGATCATCATCATAACCTCACCCCTTTTAATAGTATTGGCTTTCCTATGGACTCAATGTGATCTTGGATCACTAAACCAAAAATGGAGTCTTGAGCTTTTGCCAATGTTTGCCTTAGCATTTTGAGGGTCCACATCATCGGTCATTGCCATTCCCATATCCTTGAACTTTCGAAATATTCTCAAGAAATGATTAGTTCAATGATATATATGTTGTTATTAATTACCAAAACCACCTAGGGATTAGTTGCACTTTCAATCTCCCCTTTTTGGTAATTGATGACAACATATAGATCAAACTTCGACAAATGATATAATCAATGAATAACATCGTCGCTTTGAGAAGTATGTGATAAGCAAGAGCTCCCCTAAATTTGTGCATTATTTAAGATTTGCGTTTGAATGCAAATGCACAATCGATTAGGATCATGGGTTACTCTTCCATGTCACATACATCTTGGTGGAAGCGCACAAAATGATAAGAATGAATAACATGCACCCAATCACCAAGACATGAGTAAATGATCATACAAGATATGAATGGAATATGATAAGCACCAAGCACACATTAAGCACAGTATGATCAAGCACTCATCAAGATAGAACAAGCGTAGCAAGCGTAGTATCAAACACACGGAGTATCTCAAAAGAACTCAAAAAGTATCTCAAGGAAAACCGCAAAGCGAAAGAGCAAAACGAGCACTCTCTCTCTCGAAGCCCTATGATCTATACAATTTCTCCCCTTTGGCAACAAGTTACCAAAAGTTGAAAGGTATAGAGCTAATCGTCACTCGGGACTCTGCTGGCGGCTCTGTCTGCGTCGATGGAGTGGAGATAGCTGCATCTGCAAGCTTCTGCTGAAGTCTGTGGAGCTGGAGGAGTGGATCTTGGAGCTGGTCTTTGGAACCGATGGAGCTGTAGGAGGTCTTGATGTAGTAGCCACAGGATCGACCTTTGGAATAGCAGCTGATCTGGGCTTTGTGGGCCTTGCAGCGGGCTGCTCATAATCATCTGGACCATGTCACCTTCCATCTCCTTCATGAGTTCTGCCTTCTCCCTCTTAGCTTCCTCGATATCTGCATCAAGCTTGTTGGCGGTGACACGCACTTGATCGACAGCGTCGAGCATGGAACTTATCCTCAACGATCCTCTCAAGGCTCTCCACGAGATTGCACTATTTGGCTAGGCGTAGCTCAATTCTCTGAGTGGCTTCAAGAAGTTTTCTGCAGCGCTCTTGGGCTTCTTGCTGCTTCCTTCTCGGCTTTAGCTTGTTTAGCGACTTCAGACTTAGCTTGTCCTTCTACAAATGTGGGAGCATTCTCGGTCATCACAACCTCATTGTCCTCATGTTAGGGCTGCGGTGGCAAGTGGGGTCTATCCAACAAGTAGGTGTCCGTGCCAAACTTGGCATTGATGAGCATCTGAATATCGGAGCAAACCCACACGACCTCTTACAGTCATTCTTGTCCTCTTGATAGTCTCAACTATCGGGTCCATCACCTTAAAAGGTGTCTTCTGGTCTAGAATGTGCAGCATGTTGATAGAGTACCCTCTTATCATGCGGTGGTCCCCTGACTTAGGCATCAATGTATGCCTCAGAATGGTATTGGTGGTTGGGAGACCTGCCTGAAGGTAGTAGACTGAGCCAAGCTTCCATATCTCTACATCCTTCTCATCAACCTCATTATACATGTTCTTCATTGACTCGTGATTCTTCTTCGGAATGCCATAGACATCAATATCATCTTCTCTTGGCTGAGTGCGTTCAGCAATGCTCTCCATTCCTCAACAGTAGAATGGAATCTCTGCCCTTCTGTCATCCATACAATCCTGCCATCTGGATAGAAGTGTGCGGTGGCATAGAATTGCATGATCATCTCATCGTTCCAGGCAGTCAATTTCTGACCAACAAAATCTGCAATCCCACAAGCAGTGAAACTTTCATGCACATGTGGGAAAAAGTCTCGGTGCTCTTCACTGTCGATGTATTTCCAGTCAACGTATCTTGTGTCAGCAACAATTGGCTTCTTGTCCATGAGTCTTGTCTCATAAAAGTCTTGTTGCTCTCTTGTGTGGAATCTTGAGTCAGCTGCAGTTCTTCTCCTGTTGGCATATGGATCTGTTTGCCTCCATAGCACGAGACCTTTGTCCTTTCTCTCCTTCATATTTTCAGCTCGAGGATGAGCTTCATTATGAACTGGCAGTTTTACTTGAGACTTGAGCAAAACATGAGCCTCATCATCGATTCTGCGGTGGCACATTATCCTTCTTCTTCTCTGAAGCGGTATGTTCCTCACATCTTTTGGGCTTGGCAGCTGGTTTGGCTTGGGCTGCCTTTCTTTGGAGCTGAAGACTTAGCTTTTGGAGGTGCTCCTCGATGGCATCACCCATCAACCTCGCTTCGAGGAGGCTGAGGTGCTTCCTCATCGAATCATCATCATCATCATTTGTCTCTTCATGAACTTTCCTCTTCCTCTTGGAAGTCTTCTTGATCTTCTTTGGAGGTTTCTTCCATCTTGAGCTTCGAGCAGCAGAGGATTTCTTCACCTTGCTTGTGCCTTTCTTTGAATCTTTCCTTGATAGCTCTTGGCAACCACTTGCCTTTTAGGCTTTGAGGTTATTTCCTCATCGACAATGAAGTCTGAATCTTCCTCATCTGAGTTTCTCTTCCTCCTGCACAGTGGCAGTGCGAGCGATCCACTTGGAGTGCTTCTCTCTCCATCATCGGCGCTTTATACGGACTTGTAGCTGCTACGGAATCTCAACGGCATCTCGGACCTGTTACATTGTCACTTCCTTGAGACATGTCGACAACTGTGAAAAGAATAGATATAGGCAGAATAGAAGAGTTATCACAAAGCGCAGAGGATTTTGCAAAAGAATGAGTTCAAACTTTAGTTTTAGGTTTTCACAGAATACATGTCGGTCGACCGAGTCTATCAATTCGTGAAACGAAAAGTCTAAACAGACCATATACACCACTTTCGGTTGGACGAAATGGGTTTCGATCTAGCCGAGACATTAGGGTTTCACTAAATCTTCATTTCGGTCTTACCGATTTGCACAACTTCGGTTTCACCGAAAAGTGCGGTCAATGGCCGAGGCCAAATCGGTCTGTCCGAAAATGTTAAATCGGTCACACCGAGATGCGTTCGCGGAAACCTAACCCTAAAATTTTCACTCGAAGTTTGTTCTATGACCTAAGCGGCTGGATAGGGAGATCTCAATCTTGGCAAGAAACATGGCAATGCCTATCGTGCATAGAATCAGCGATTGGAACACGAGAGGATGAAACTCACCCAATGCGGTGGAGCTTCACTACGGCTGCAGCGGCGCGATGAGAAAGTCCGTTGGCGGCGATGGAATCCATGGCGGCGCCTGGCGGCGGAGGCGATCCGGAGACCAAGGCGGCGGCAGCTAAGGGTTTGAGGCGAAGCGTTTGAAGAAGTAATCAGCGCTCGTCCTCGAGTATATATACCTTCGGTGTCGGTGGGACCGAGTTTGCAAACTCGGTGGGACCGAGATGGTTAGCTGCGTGCGATTACACACCGGTCACGCCGAAATTTGAAACTTCGGTTTCACCGAGGTGAAAACCTAGATCAATCAAGTGATTTGATGCTGTCCGATTTGAGTATATCGGTTTGACCGAAAGTACTTAGAAGGTTTTGGAAGTTAGGCTTTTGACGGATCGGTGGCTCGAGTGCTCCTCACTCGGTGCGTCCGAAAAAGTCTTGTTCAAAGTTTGTGATATAAGCATGAATAGAGTTTGAGACAAGAAAGCATAGATAGCTAGGGGAGGAACTTAGGCATTCTTGTCCATCCATTTGGTCAAAAAGAAAATATCCAAAAAGACCAAAGCAACAAATGGATGTCCTCGAATGGATAAAATCATGCATCCAACATGCTCACACAATAAGATTAGCAAATGAAATATGTGTCAAACATGCACAAACAAAACACTAACAGCTAGCACACAATTTGGCGATGACTAGGTCATCTATATATGAGCATATTGACTTAGGAGTCAAATGAGAACATTTGATCATAGGTCATACTCATCGTTTAAGCACAAGTGGGGTTACCACTTTTCCATAAAGCATTAATGTGTTCACATCATTAGAAGATGCTTTAGCTCATTTCTTTAGAGCAAAGCTCCCCCTTGATGTGAGAACCCCTTTTAAAGGGTCAAACTAACCTTGGGTTGTCGTTGAAGACTTCATGTAGATGTTGAAGATGTGGATGCTCAATGTTGATGAAGATCATCAAGAGTTGGGAGCAATCCTTTGGATTGGGCACTTTCAATACCTACATGGGTTAGTCCCACAAGGAACAAACAAGAATATCCACGGACATAGATTGAAGTTCACTATAGATGATGTCCATGAATGCAATGATTACCTTGTCCCTTGACTTACCAACATGAGGGTTTGTGACTCCATGAACTAGTGCAAGATGTGGAAGTTGATTGCACAAGTCCTTGCCAAAATGAATGTGAGTGAAATATATTGGCGGAGTCACCCTCAAGAACTCTCTAGTTCTTCTTCTTCGGGATCCACATCATCTTGATGGGAATCCTTGGGGTAGTAGTTGAGCTTGTTGAAGTAGAACTTGAAGTTGCCTTGGGAACCCACTTGACCATGGCCTTGGGTGCTTCAATGAATGTATCAATCTCCTCTTGAAGCTCGTCCTTGCCTTTTAGCTTGTGGTCTTGTGGTGGAAGGTCATCTTGAGCTTGTTCCTCGTTTGAAGAAGTGGGATCATACTTCTTCTCTTGAGAGACAAACTTTGGAGTGGGATATTGACCTTCTTCCCATTCAACACCCTCGGCGTTGAACTTTCGCTCAAAACCAATTCCTTGATTCTTCCGGTGTCTTCCTTGTTTGCGAACAATTTCCTCAAAGCTCTTGCTTCCGGCAAGACTCTTGTAGACACCTTTCTCTATAATCCCTTTCAATAGACTATTTTCTTGCTCAAGTGAAACTTGGCTTGAAACATTGTTAGTGGAATCAAGAGAATTACTAGAAGTAACAACATTTGATTTAGCATGACTATTGTTACTACTAGATGAAGAATTTTTCTTATGCTTGTCATGCTTAGTTTTGATAGGTGGCAAGAAATTAGACAAGAGAAGTCGTTTGGCAAGATATGAAGAACTCTTCTTTCGAAGATCGTCATTGATAGCTTTTAGAAACTCATGTTCTTGCTCTAGATTGAGCTTCTCGAAGCGTAGCTTCTCATGAGATCTTAGGAGCTCTCTATGATCTTCTTGAGTTGTTTCATGAGCTAACTTAAGAGTGTTTAGTTCTTTAGTTAGACGCTCAATCTCCTTCATAGCATTGTCATTCGACTCGTCTCGACTATAAAGACTACTAGCATGTTCATCATTACTAAGCTCACTAGATTTATCATGTAAAAGCTCATCTTCACCAAGCAAGTCATCCTCATCACTATCAAAGTCAATAAACTCAGGATGTGATACCTTTGGGCCTTTTGCCATGAAGCATCTTCCAATTCCCTCATTTGGTGAATCAAATATGTCATAGGAGTTGGAGTTGGAGGATACAAGAGCAAGACCGGCAACACCTTCATCTTGATCTGTATTCGGAGTTGGAGTGATAGCTTCTTTCGGAGTGATTGTCCGAGTCGGGCGGAAATCCATTCACCAACATGAGCTTGATGTTTTCTTCTTGTGTAGCTCCTTGATGACTTGTCTTTCCTTTCCGAATCCTTGCTTCTCCGAGAGGATCTTCGTTCATAACGATCATCTCTACTCCTTCTCTCTTCGAGGCGACTCTTCTCTTGAGCTTCTTCTTCTTGGAGATTCTTCTCTTCTCTTGTGAGGAGTCGAACACTCATTTGAGTAGTGTCGGGTCTTCCACAATTGTAGCAGTTTCGATCACGACTAGAAGATCTCCTTTCATCATATGGTCTAGACTTTGAGCTTCTTTCCTTGCTTCTACTCTTGTAGAATTTGTTGAAGTTCTTCACCATTAGGCTTATCTCTTCATTGGAAACTAGCTTGTCACTTGAGGATGTGGGAGCTTCAAGCTGTAGCTTTGTAAGCACCACTTGACTTGTTGTGAAGCTCTTCCTTATCTTTAAGTGTCATCTCATGAGCAACAATCCTTCCAATGACTTGGTAGGCTTGAGATCTTTGTAGTTTGGCATCATTTGGATCAAAGTGCACACGGTGTCATACTTTCCATCCAAAGCTCGAGAATCTTCTTGATGATGAATCGATTCGGTCATTTCTTCGCTTCCTAAGCCTGCCATCTCATTGGTGATGAGAGCAAGCCTAGAGTACATTTCAGCGACTCCTTCACCTTCCTTCATCTTGAACTTGTCAAGTGACCTTGAAGAACATCTAGCTTTGATTCCTTCACGGACTCGGTACCTTCGTGCATTTCGACCAAAGTATCCCAAATCTCTTTTGCATTCTCAAGGCGGCTGATCTTGTTGAACTCCTCGGGACACAAAGCATTGAAGAGAATGTCACAAGCTTGAGCATTGTTACGTAACATCCATAACTCATCATGATAGCTTCGCGATCCGGAACTTTTCCTTCTCGAAGAACTCACCTTGCAAGCCAACACAAATAATGCCCCATGCGGCAGGGTTATGTCCAAGAATATGCATTTTCATTTTATGCTTCCAACTAGCAAAGTTTGAACCATCAAAGTAAGGACCTCTACGAAAATTACCCTCACTAGACGCCATACTCTCCTAGGTTGTGAAACCAAGCTTATGGAGTCCAATGCAATGGAAACCAATCCAATGGAGACCAAAGCTCTGATACCACTTGTAGGATCGTTGAAGGCAAGAGTGTCTAGAGGGGGGGTGATTAGACAACTCGACAAGATAAAAGTTTATGCCTTTTGATTAACATAAGTTCATAGCAAGTTCACAAAGAAGAACAAGTCAAGCATGATGTATACAAGTCGAGCAACATACTAAGCATGCAATTCAAGAGTATAGGGCAGCGGAAAGTAAATTGCATGAATAGTAAGGGTGAGATTGTGAAGAGCAAGCATAATGGAACACGGAGATTTTTTCACGTGGTTCCGATAGGTGGTGCTATCGTCAATCCACGTTGATGGAGACTTCAACCCACGGAGGGTAACGGCTGCTTGTGAGTCCACGGAGGGCTCCACCCACGAAGGGTCCACGAAGAAGCAACCTTGTCTATTCCATCATGGCTTACGCCCACGGAGGACTAGCCTTACTCGGGTAGATCTTCACGAAGTAGGCGATCTCCTTGCCCTTACAAACTCCTTGGTTCAACTCCACATCATGACGGAGGCTCCCAAGTGACACCTAACCAATCTAGGAGGCACCACCCTCCAAAAGGTAATAGATGGGGTTGGTGATGATGAACTCCTTGCTCTTGTGCTTCAAATGATAATCTCCCCAACACTCAACTCTCCTCACTGATTTGGCTGTGGTGGAGGAAGGGATTGAGTGGAAAGCAACTTGGAAAGACTAGAAATCAAGTGTCATATGGTGGGAGTGGAGCAACTTGATCTCAACACAAGGGTAGGTAGTTTTCTTCTCAGAAATGTAAGGTAGGAGTGGTAGTTCTTTCTGATGGCTCTCTCCACGAATGAAGAGGAGGTGGAGGGGTATTTATAGCCTCCACACAAAATCCAACCGTTACACACATTTGACCAATCTCGGTCAGACCGAAGTTGACAACTCGGTCAGACCGAAAGTTCAAATCTTGTGAACGTTGGGATTTTCGGTGGGACCGAAAATACAATCTCGGTTAGACCGATTCTTCCAAAGTCTAGGGTTTGCCAATCTCGGTGGGACCGACTTTCTCATCTCGGTGACACCGATTTGAGTCTGAATGTTCTGAAGCTTGGCAACACCAATTTCGAATGACCGAGTTTGGAATCGGAAAATCCGAGATTCTTAGGGTTTGGCTATATGGTGAGGTGGTTCATCTCGGTGTGGTGAGTTTGGAATCGGTGAGACCGAGATTACTTATGAGTTTATGTTGGAATGAAAGATTGCTGATTGTTTGAGAGATAAATCACTAAGCACTTTAGAGCAACCAGATCATCATCATAACCTCACCCCTTTTAATAGTATTGGCTTTCCTATGGACTCAATGTGATCTTGGATCACTAAACCAAAAATGGAGTCTTGAGCTTTTGCCAATGTTTGCCTTAGCATTTTGAGGGGTCCACATCATCGGTCATTGCCATTCCCATATCCTTTGAACTTTCTGAAATATTCTCAAGAAATGATTAGTTCAATGATATATATGTTGTTATTAATTACCAAAACCACCTAGGGATTAGTTGCACTTTCAATCTCCCCTTTTGGTAATTGATGACAACATATAGATCAAACTTCGACAAATGATATAATCAATGAATAACATCGTCGCTTTGAGAAGTATGTGATAAGCAAGAGCTCCCCCTAAATTTGTGCATTATTTAAGATTTGCGTTTGAATGCAAATGCACAATCGATTAGGATCATGGGTTACTCTTCCATGTCACATACATCTTGGTGGAGCGCACAAAATGATAAGAATGAATAACATGCACCCAATCACCAAGACATGAGTAAATGATCATACAAGATATGAATGGAATATGATAAGCACCAAGCACACATTAAGCACAGTATGATCAAGCACTCATCAAGATAGAGCAAACGTAGCAAGCGTAGTATCAAACACACGGAGTATCTCAAAAGAACTCAAAAAGTATCTCAAGGAAAACCGCAAGCGAAAGAGCAAAAGCGAGCACTCTCTCTCGAAGCCCTATGATCTATACAATTTCTCCCCTTTGGCAACAAGTTACCAAAAGTTCGAAAGGTATAGAGCTAATCGTCACTCGGGACTCTGCTGGCGGCTCTGCTGCGTCGATGGAGTGGAGATAGCTGCATCTGCGAAAGCTTGCTGAAGTCTGTGGAGCTGGAGGAGTGGATCTTTGGGCTAGTCTTTGGGCCGATGGAGCTGTAGGAGGTCTTGATGTAGTAGCCACAGGATCGACCTTTGGAATAGCGGCTGATCTGGGCTTTGTGGGCCTGCAGCGGGCTGCTCATAATCATCTGGACCATGTCACCTTCCATCTCCTTCATGAGTTCTCGCCTTCTCCTCTTAGCTTCCTCGATATCGCATCAAGCTTGTTGGCGGTGACACTGCACTTGATCGACAGCGTCGAGCATGGAACTTATCCTCAACGATCCTCTCAAGGCTCTCCCGAGATTGCACTATGTTGGCTAGGCGTAGCTCAATTCTCTGAGTGGCTTCAAGAAGTTGTTCTGCAGCGCTCTTGGGCTTTTTCTTTGCTTCCTTCTCGGCTTTAGCTTGTTTAGCGACTTGGACTTAGCTTGTCCTTCTACAAATGTGGGAGCATTCTCGGTCATCACAACCTCATTGTCCTCATGTTAGGGCTGCAAAGTGGCAAGTGGGGTCTATCCAACAAGTAGGTGTCCGTGCCAAACTTGGCATTGATGAGCATCTGAATATCGGAGCAAACCCACACGACCTCTTACGGTCGTCACTTTGTCCTCTTGATAGTCTCAACTATCGGTCCATCACCTTAAAAGGTGTCTTACGGTCTAGAATGTGCAGCATGTTGATAGAGTACCCTCTTATCATGCGGTGGTCCCTCGACTTAGGCATCAATGTATGCCTCGAGAATGGTATTGGTGGTTGGGAGACCTGCACGAAGGTAGTAGACCGAGCCAAGCTTCCATATCTCTACATCCTTCTCATCAACCTCATTATACATGTTCTTCATTGACTCGTGATTCTTCTTGAATGCCATAGACATCAATATCATCTTCTCTGAAACCGGTGCGTTCAGCAATGCTCTCCATTCCTCAACGGTAGAATGGAATCTCGCCCTTCATCATCCATACAATCCTGCCATCCGGATAGAAGTGTGCGGTGGCATAGAATTGCATGATCATCTCATCGTTCGAGCGGTCAATTTCGACCAACAAAATCTGCAATCCCACAAGCGGTGAAACTTTCATGCACATGTGGGAAAAAGTCTCGGTGCTCTTCACTTTGTCGATGTATTTCGATCAGCGTATCTTGTGTCAAGCAACAATTGGCTTCTTGTCCATGAGTCTTGTCTCATAAAAGTCTTGTTGCTCTCTTGTGTGGAATCTTGAGTCAAGCTGCAGTTCTTCTCCTGGCTGGCATATGGATCTGTTTGCCTCCATAGCACGAGACCTTTGTCCTTTCTCTCCTTCATATTTTCAGCTCGAGGATGAGCTTCATTATGAGCTGGCAGTTTCAGCCGGAGCTTGAGCAAAACATGAGCCTCATCATCGATTCTGCGGTGGCACATTATCCTTCTTCTTCTCTGAAGCGGTATGTTCCTCACAGATCTTTTTGGGCTTGGCGGCTGGTTTGGCTTGGGCTGCCTTTTTTGGAGTCAAGACTTAGCTTTTGGAGGTGCTCCTGCCTCGATGGCATCACCCATCAACTTCGCTTCGAGGAGGCTGAGGTGCTTCCTCATCGAATCATCATCATCATCATTGTCTCTTCATGAACTTTCCTCTTCCTCTTGGAAGTCTTCTTGATCTTCTTTGGAGGTTTCTTCCATCTTGAGCTTCGAGCAGCAGAGGATTTCTTCACCTTGCTTGTGCCTTTCTTTGAATCTTTCCTTGATAGCTCTTGGCAACCACTTGCCTTTTAGGCTTTGAGGTTATTTCCTCATCGACAATGAAGTCTGAATCTTCCTCATCTCGAGTTTCTCTTCCTCCTGGCCTCGTGGCATTGCAGCGATCCACTTGGAGTGCTTCTCTCTCCATCATCGAGAAACCGCTTGCTTACGGACTTGTAGCTATACGGAATCTCAATGGCATCTCGGACCTGTTCATTGTCACTTCCTTGAGACATGTCGACAACTGTGTGAAAAGAATAGATATAGGCGAGAATAGAAGAGTTATCACAAACTGCAGAGGATTTTGCAAAAAGAATGAGTTCAAACTTTAGTTTTAGGTTTTCACAGAATACATGTCGGTCTGACCGAGTCTATCAATTCGGTGAAACCGAAAAGTCTAAACAGACCATATACACCACTTTCGGTTGGACCGAAATGGGTTTCGGTCTAGCCGAGACAGTTAGGGTTTCACTAAATCTTCATTTCGGTCTTACCGATTTGCAACAACTCGGTTTCACCGAAAAGTGCGGTCAATGGCGAGGCCAAATCGGTCTGTCGAAAATGTTAAATCGGTCACACCGAGATGCGTTCGGCGGAAACCTAACCCTAAAATTTTCACTCGAAGTTTGTTCTATGACCTAAACGGCTGGATAGGGAGATCTCAATCTTGGCAAGAAACATGGCAATGCCTATCGTGCATAGAATCAGCGATTGGAACACGAGAGGGATGAAACTCACCCAATGCGGTGGAGCTTCACTACGGCGGCAACGGCGCGATGAGAAAGTCCGTTGGCGGCGATGGAATCCCGCGCGAGGGCGCCTGAGCGGCGGAGCGATCCGGAGACCAAGGCGGCGGCAGCTAAGGGTTTGAGGCTAAGCGTTTGAAGAAGTAATCAACGCGCTCGTCCTCGAGTATATATACCTTCCGTTGTCGGTGGGACCGAGTTTGCAAACTTCGGTGGGACCGAGATGGTTAGCTGCGTGCGATTACACACCGATCACGCCGAAATTTGAAACTTCGGTTTCACCGAGGTGAAAACTAGATCAATCCAAGTGATTTGATGCGTCCGATTTGAGTATATCGGTTTGACCGAAAGTACTTAGAAGGTTTTGGAAGTTAGGCTTTTGACGGATCGGTGGCTCCGAGTGCTCCTCACTCGGTCTGTCCGAAAAAGTCTTGTTCAAAGTTTGTGATATAAGCATGAATAGAGTTAGGTACACATCAATAACATGTATATCACATATACCTTGGTTCACTTTGCCATCCTTCTTATCCGCCAAATACTTGGGGCAGTTCCGCTTCCGGTGTCGATCGCTTGCGGTAGAAGCACTCGATTTGAGGCTTAGGTCCGGACTTGGGTTTCTTCTCTTGAGCAGCAACTTGCTTGCCGTTCTTTTGAAGTTCCCTTCTTCTTCCCTTTGCCCTTTTCTTGGCGGTGGTCTTGTTAACCATCAACACTTGATGCTCCTTCTTGATTTCTACCTCCAGACTTTTAGCATTGTGAAGAGCTCGGGAATAGTCTTGTTCATCCCTTGCATATTGTAGTTCATCACGAAGCTCTTGTAGCTTGGTGGCGATGATTGGAGAATTACATCATTGACACTATCATCGGAAGATTAACTCCCGGTTGAATCAAGTGATTATTATACCCCAGACATTTTGAGTATGTGTTCCTTGACAGAACTATTTTCCTCCATCTTGCAGCTGTAGAACTTATTGGAGACTTCATATCTCTCAATCCGGGCATTTGCTTGAAATATTAACTTCAACTCCTGGAACATCTCATATGCTCCATGACGTTCAAAACATCGTTGAAGACCCAGTTCTAAGCCGTAAAGCATGGCACACTGAACTATCGAATAGTCATCACTTCGCTCTGCGAGACGTTCTTAACGTCGTCGGTTACATCAAGAAGGTTCGGCACCCAGCGGTGCTTCGGGGCGTAACTTTTACGTGCAGCAATGAGGATAATTCTTAGGTTATGGACCCAGTCCGTGTAATTGCTACCATCATCTTTCAACTTTGCTTTCTCAAGGAACGCATTAAAATTCAACGGAACAACAGCACGAGCCATCTATCTACAAACAAACATAGACAAGCAAAATACTATCAGGTACTAAGTTCATGATAAATTTAAGTTCAATTAATCATATTACTTAAGAACTCCCACTTAGACACACATCTCTCTAGTTATCTAAGTGATCACGTGATCCAAATCAGCTAAACCATGTCCGATCATCACGTGAGATGGAGTAGTTTCAATGGTGAACATCACTATGTTGATCATATCTACTATATGATTCACGTTCGACCTTCGGTCTCCGTGTTCGAGGCCATATCTGTATATGCTAGGCTCGTCAAGTATGACTGAGTATTCGCGTGTGCAACTGTTTTGCACCGTTGTATTTGAGCGTAGAGCTTATCACACCCGATCATCACGTGGTGTCTCAAAGACGAAGAACTTTCGCAACGGTGCATACTCAGGGAGAACACTTCTTGATTATTTAGTGAGAGATCATCGTAAAATGCTACCGTCAATCAAAGCAAGATAAGATGCATAAAGGATAAACATCACATGCAATCAATATAAGTGATATGATATGGCCATCATCATCTTGTGCTTGTGATCTCCATCTCAGAAGCACCGTCGTGATCACCATCGTCACCGGCGCGACACCTTGATCTCCATCGTAGCATCATTGTCTTTACGCCATCTATTTCTTCTACGACTATCACCACCGCTTAGTGATAAAGTAAAGCAATTATAGGGCGTTTGCATTTCATACAATAAGCGACAACCATATGGCTCCTGCCGATTGCCGATAACCGGTTACAAAACATGATCATCTCATACAATAAAATATAGCATCACGTCTTGACCATATCACATCACAACATGCCCTGCAAAAAAGTTAGGCGTCCTCTACTTTGTTGTTGCAAATTTTGTGTGGCTGCTACGGGCTTAGCAAGAACCGTTCTTACCACGCATCAAAAACCACAGCGATAGTTCGTCAAGTTAGTGCTGTTTTAACCTTCGCAAGGACCGGGCGTAGCCACACTCGATTCAGCTAAAGTGAGAGAGCAGACACCCGCCAGCCACCTTTAAGCACGAGTGCTCGTAGCAGTGAAACCAGTCTCGCGTAAGCGTCTGGCGTAATGTCGGTCGGGCGCTTCATCTCAAAATACCGCCCGAACCAAAGTATGACATGCTTTGGTAAGCAAGTATGACTTGTATCGCCCACAACTCACTTGTGTTCTACTCGTGCATATAACATCAGCGCATAAAACCTAGGCTCGGATGCCTTTGTTGGGTAGCGTAGTAATTTCAAAAAATTCCTACGCACATGCAAGATCATGGTGATGGCATAGCAACGAGAGGGGAGAGTGTTCGTCCACGTACCCTCGTAGACCGTAAGTGGAAGCATTAGCACAACGCGGTTGATGTAGTCGTACGTCTTCACGATCCGACCGATCCAAGCACCGAACGTACGGCACCTCCTAGTTCAGCACACGTTCAGCTCGATGACGATCTCCGGGCTCCGATCCAGCAAAGCTCCGGAGATGAGTTCCCTCAGCACAACGGCGTGGTGACGGTGATGATGTTCTACCGGCGCAGGGCTTCGCCTAAACTTCGCGGCGATACGACCGAGGTGGAATATGGTGGAAGGGGGCACCGCACACGGCTGAAGAACGATCCGTAGATCAACTTGTGTGTATATGGGGTGCCCCCCCGCCCCCGTATATAAAGGAGCCAGGGGGAGGAGGCAGCCGCCAAGGAGGCGTGCCAGGGGAGAGTCCTACTCCCACCGGAGTAGGACTCCTTCTTTCAAGTTGGAGTAGGAGAAGGGGAAAGAGGAGGAAGAGGGAAGCAAGGGGGCGCCGCCCTTCCCTTGTCCTATTCGGACTAGGAAGGGGAGGCGCGCCCCTCCCGCCTCCTTCCCTCTTCTCCTCGAGGCCCATGTAGGCCCAATAACCCCGGGGTTCCGTAACCTCCGGTACACTGTAAAATGCTGATTTCACGGAGCGATTCGATGTCCAAATATAGGCTTCCAATATATCGATCTTTATGTCTCGACCATTTCGAGACTCCTCGTCATGTCCGTGATCACATCCGGGACTCTGAACAAACTTCGGTACATCAAAACTTATAAACTCATAATAAAACTGTCATCGTAACGTTAAGCGTGTAGACCCTACGGGTTCGAGAACTATACAGACATGACCTAGAACTATTCTCGGTAAATAACCAATAGCGGAACCTGGATGCCCATATTGGTTCCTACATATTCTACGAAGATCTTCATCAGTCAAACCGCATAACAACATACGTTGTTCCCTTTGTCATCGGTATGTTACTTGCCCGAGATTTGATCGTCGGTATCCAATACCTAATTCAATCTTGTTACTGGCAAGTCTCTTTACTCGTTCTGTAATGCATCATCCCGTAACCAACTCATTGGTCACATTGCTTGCAAGGCTTATAATGATGTGCATTACCGAGAGGGCCCAAAGATACCTCTCCGACGATCGGAGTGACAAAACCTAATCTCGAAATACGCCAACTCAGCATGTACCTTCGGAGACACCTGTAGTACTCCTTTATAATCACCCAGTTACGTTGTGACATTTGGTAGTACCCAAAGTGTTCCTCCGGTAAACGGGAGTTGCATAATTCTCATAGTTACAGGAACATGTATAAGTCATGAAGAAAGCAATAGCAGTATACTAAACGATCAAGTGCTAGGCTAACGGAATGGGTCATGTCAATCACATCATTCTTCTAATGATGTGATCCCACTAATCAAATGACAACACATGTCTATGGTTAGGAAACATAACCATCTTTGATTAATGAGCTAGTCAAGTAGAGGCATACTAGTGACTATATGTTTGTCTATGTATTCACACATGTATCATGTTTCCGGTTAATACAATTCTAGCATGAATAATAAACATTTATCATGATATGAGGAAATAAATAATAACTTTATTATTGCCTCTAGGGCATATTTCCTTCACTCCCAGGGAAAGGAACCTCTAACGGAACTATTCTCCCTGGAAGATGTTTCTTACTAACCATGTAATATAACATAACTAGTTGGGCACTTGTCTGATAAAGCACTAATGACCCCTACGCCTGGTCTCCATGCATGCCCCGGGTTTTTTCATAACCGTGAGGGTATTTGGACACACTCCGGACTCTAGGGTCCCGAGGTTTAAGCGAAAAGGTCCGCAAAGAAAAACGATCTACAATCCGGCTAGAAGGCATTTTACATGTCATTTTAGATTACATCATCAAATTGACTGATTGTACTCCTCTTCAATCCCATCTAACAGGCTGTCTAGCTTACAGTCCCGTTGGGAATATTTAGCGGCCAACTCTACTTGGCTGTACATCAAGCTCACAGGAATCTCCTTCCCATCGGGCCCCACAGGTCCGACCTCGGCCATGTGGTTCGGATCAGCCTTTGTGTACCGTGTCTTCACCATGGCCCAGGCCTCCCGGGCGCCTTGATGACAGGCCGATATCTTCCATAGACGGAAGCGCTGCCGTGCTCCCTGAAGCTTCTCTGCAAGCCCTCCAAGACCCTCGGGCAGGGAGATGGACGGCCATAAGGCCTGGACGATGCTGCTCATCGCCTGCCGAACACGTTTGTGCAGCTGCAGTAGCTCGGGAAGCAGATCACCCATTGAACCGGGCATTTCCTCCGCAGGATGACCCGTGAGCACACCTACAGACATATTTCTGTCAATCGATTCCCTCGCCGAACTCTTCTTTTCAAAAGAGTTTGCTCAAGCACTTACTATAAATGCCACGACGAAGCTGCTGATTCTCCTTCACGGAGCCAGACAGCTGGGCCCGAACGCCTTTTAGCTCTTCTCCCAGCTGGGTGTGGGCATCTTGGAGTTTGTTCCTCTCCTGATGCACCTTCATAAGCACCCTCTCGCCGGCCTTCAGTTGGCGCAGTAGTTGTTGCTTGTCCGGATCAAGTCCGGCAACATCTGCAATATTATTGTCAAACTTGTACGCACGCCGCACACCGCTTATCTTTTTGAAATATGTGTTACCGGAGGGGGTCTCTGTGTCTCCTCCTACTGCGGCTAGTGCAGCCTCAAGTTGGGCCTTGCACTCTTGAAGCTCCTGGGACAATTGGGTATTTTTCTCCGTAAGATCATGCATATAAAATGATCCTTAAATCAGTTATTTTGACCACTTTAAGTCTCGGGGGCTACTGGCATATACAACTATTAAAATTCCTTACCCGTATGTCTTTCACATACTACTCCGTGGCTCTGGTTAAACCATCTTGAGCGGCACGGAGGTGCGCGTCTCCCGCGTTAAAGGCATTCAACGCCTCCAAGGAGAAACACGCGTCACGAAGAACTGTCGTGGCGCTTTGTGATTCATGGCGCTCTCCACCTCGCACTGGTGGCGGACAGCTGCCGGCATCCTCCGTTGGAGGAGCATCCGGCTCGCGCCTTTTGCTCGCCTCCCCTCCGGACCGGTGTTGGAGCCCGGTGGCGGAGGCTTGGTTGGCAACCTCTCCGCACAGTCCGCGAGTGCTCTTTCTCCTGGAAAAGTCATGAGCATTAATATACTTCACAGGAGTCTTTTCCTTAAAAACGGTGGCGTGCCATACCGTTGCGGCGACGTTTCAATTCGCACCGCACCCCTCTTCCGCCTGCTGGGCCGAACTGATCCTGGTTGGTCAGCCGCTGCGGGATCAGCTTCCCGCCTTGAAGGCACCTCCAGCGAGACACCGTTGGTATATCGCGGTCAGAAATTAGCACGGACGAAGTAATGGTGTCAGGGCTCCAGTCGTAGTTACCTGGGAAGTCGGAGATAAACTGGGGTAGTCAGCCGTAATGGCGACTAGAGCATTGTCCATGCTAAGTTGGTGGAACACCCCGTCAATCAGCTCCACCTTTATGTCCGGATCCTCTTTGGAGGCCGGATCAAGGGATCTTCCCGGATCCTCTGGTTGTGGAGTCGGACTGTGTATGCCCCCCACATCCCGGCGCAGTTCCTACGTCGAAATCATAAAGTAAGACACTTAACTTTGAAAGCACGGATCGGATAGATAAGCATCCGCTTACCCAGCTCCGAGGGTTATTCATGGAGAATCCATTCAATGGACTCGTGTGGAGGAAGTCCTCCTTCTCCCCCTTGTACAAGCCGGACAGGATCTTCACCAGATCGGCGGCCGATCCCGGCCCCTTGCGGCCATGACGGGTGGCGTCATTCTCCCCATTAAAATCCCACATAGCGTGCCCCCTATATTGGAGCGGCTGCACCCCTCACATAATGCACGTGGCCATGACTCCAATCATGGTCAATCCGGAATGAGCCAGCAACTTTATCCGGCCCATCAGATAATGGACGCTGCTGTCATCTTCCCGTTGAGGGCTCCGCGGGCGCCAACTCAGGCGTTTCTTCAGAGGAGCATTGCTGAACTTCGAGAGGCCGATCCGAACTGGGTCCGGCAGTGGAGCGTCTTCCATATAAAACCATTTCGAAGGCCAGTCGTCGGATGCCTTCTTCGGGGTTCCGGATAGATATTCGGTCCCGGCGATGCACCATATTTCGGCTCCGCCCACTTGATATATCGACCCCTCGAGAACGAGTGCGAGGCAAAACAATCTCTTCCACAGCGCAAAATGGGGCTCGATGCCCAAGAACAGCTCGCAAAAAGCTCTGAAACCCACGATATGCAAAATGGGGCGGGCGAAGGTGATGAAGCTGGAGTCCGTAGAACTCCAAGAGCCCCCGGAGAAACGGATGTATGGGAAATCCGAGCCCCTTATTAGATAAGGGACGAATCACACCCGCTCTCCTTTGGAGGGATTGGGGGTGTTCTCCGCCTGCTTCCGTGTAACGCCCCAGATGCAACTTTCCATATTGGTAACTCCAACTCTTGCCTTTTCCGGAGATGTGATATGTTATTTCCTTCGTGGTTGGGTTTTGTCTTTTGTTTTGCATTTTGTTCATGTCTTGCATTTCATCTCATAGCATCATGCGCATTGCATCTGCATGTTTTCATAAAAACTTGCATCCACTCGTAGTTGCCGCTTCTTCCGTGTCTCGGCTGACCTTCTCTCAGATCAACCGGACCGCTCTCTTCTCTCTCTTTTCTGAGCTCATCAAACCCCTTGCCTTCGTTGACCGTTCCGAGACCAATCTGGTTTTCGCTTCCCTCTTGACCATGACCACCTAACCTCTCTTGCCATCCCGCAAACCCCTCGCGTGCGCGTCCGAAACTTGCCCCGAACCCAAACCGCTCAGTCATCACCGATGGATCCGGATCATCCCCAAACATCTATAAAATATCTCCGTTTTCTCTTTTGGACTCCCTAACCCATTTATTTCGGACCGCCCGATCGTGATCGGAGGATCCAAATCATCCCCTTTGTATATATATAGTCCACCCACTTGCTAAATAGGATCAAACCCTAACTTCTAGGCAGTTTGTCCCTGTCGCCGCCGCCGCACTCACCTTCCACCTCGGGATCTCCCAAGATCCATCTCGCAGCCACCCACAGGCCAGCCGTCTCCCCTCGATCCCCATCCCACCAGTCTCCTTCCGATCCAAAACCCACCAACCTGCGCCTCCTTCCTTCCTTGTTTTCCCTAGCCGGCCAAATCCCCACCGAGACTCCTCTGCTCGCGCACCAGCGCCCGAGCTCCCTGCTGCTCCTTGCGCCAACCACGCGGAGGCCATCACCGTAGCAGAGACCTTCTTGCCGCCCGTCGACTCTCGAGGCCAAGCCCCTCGAGCAGGAGGGCTTCTCCTGCCCGAGCCCTGCCTCGTTCCCCATCGTCCTCGCCCAGCGTCACGTCGCCGGCGTCCAAGCCACCGGAGCGCAGCCGCCCTTCCGCAGCTGTCGAGCGCCACCACAGCAACACTCTCAGGCCGGCCTCGCCTCCCTTCTCCTCCCTGTCCTTCCTCCTCCTTCCCGTTCTCCCCCTCCTCTCTCATTTTTTCCTCTCTCTCTCCTTGTCCAGGAACCCAGGCAGCAGCCATGGCGCCATGTAGCAGGAGCTCCGCCGCGCCCGTGCCCTGAATCCGGTGACCTCCGCCTCAGAGCCGCTGTCTCCGCCCGTTTCCCCGACGGCTGCTCCACGCGCCAAGGCCGCCGCCGTCGTCCTGCTTCACGAGGACGAGACCTGCCTCCTCGCCCGCTGACTCCTGCCGTGCTGCTCTGCTTCGCTCGAGTCGCCCCGGCCCACTTCTGCTCCGTCCACGCGAGGTGAACGAGCGCACCAGCAGCGCCCGTTGACCGCATCGTTGCCTCCAGATCCGGCCCAGTGAGCCGCCCCTCAGCCTTGCTGCCTTCACCGACTGGGCCAGAGCCCATGGTGAGGCCACCCCCAGCGCCCCTATTTTTTTCCATTCTGTTGGACCTCTGCCTTGATTCGGCCCATATAGTGTTTTTCCCTGCCTGTGATTTTATCAATTATCCAGAGACTGCAGTTTTATAGAAAAACCCCTCCATGTTCATGCATATAATAACTCATTTACCGTGCATCGGATTTAAATGATTCAAACATGTAAAATGCTTAGAATTTTATCTAGTTTCATAATATGCCACTTTCATCCATGTTTAAAATGTTTAAAATGCCGTTTGTTTAGATTTGCTCAAATGCCATGTTAAAATGATTTATTTCATAACTAAATAACCGTAGCTCGGATTTAAATGTTCTTTATATGTAAATGGGGTGAAAAAATACCTAGTTTAACATGGTCCACTTTATTTTCCTGTTTAACAACCTTAAAATATGTTTTAGGGCAGAACAGTAGCAAATTCATAATATGCACATGGGGATTTTCCGGTATTTTTGTTTGTTGTTCCGGCCTCATTTAAACTTGCCTAGTTAGGTAGTTTTCTTATGCTTCACCGCTTGCCATGTTTAACAACATTTAACATTGTTGTGTATCTAAACGAGAGCGAACTAAATATTTGATGTGGTATTTTGTTCATATGCAATTCGTTGCATATTGAGCTCCACTTAACTTGTAGTATTGTTTGTTGCACTTTGCCATGCCATGCCTCATTAAACCGGACATGCATCATACTCCCTCCGTTCCGAAATAATTGTCTTTCTAGAGATTTCAACAAGTGACTACATACAGAGCAAAATGAGTGAATCTACACTCTAAAACATGTCTACATACATCTGTATGTTGTATTCCATTTGAGATGGCTAGAAAGACAATTATTTCGGAACGGATGGAGTACTTGTTTGTGCATCATGCCATGTTTATTCTTGTGCATTTACCATGTTGTTTGTTTCTTTCCGGTGTTGCTTCTTAGTTCCGGTAATGTTGCGATTGTGAGGATTCGTTCGACTACTCCCGTTCGTCTTCTTCATGGACTCGTTCTTCTTCCTAGCGGGATTTCAGGCAAGATGACCGCTACCCTGGATCTCACTACTATCATTGCTATGCTAGTTTCTTCGTTCTATCGCTATGCTGCGTTACCTATCATTTGTTCTATCAAGCCTCCCAAATTGCCATGTCAGCCTCTAACCTTTTCACCCTTCCTAGCAAACCGTTGTTTGGCTATGTTACCGCTTTGCTCAGCCCCTCTTATAGCGTTGTTAGTTGCAGGTGAAGTTGAAGATTGCTCCATGGTGGACAGGGTTATGTTGGCATATCACAATATCTCTTATATTATTAATGCATCTATATATTTGGTAAAGGGTGGAAGGCTCGGCCTTATGCACAGTGTTTTGTTCCACTCTTGTGCCTGAGTTTCCGTCATACCGGTGTTATGTTCCCGGATTTTGCGTTCCTAACGCGGTCGGGTGATTTATGGGACCCCCGACGATTCGCTTTGAATAAAACTTGTCCAGCAAGGCCCAACCTTGGTTTTACCATTTGCCTCACCACCACCTATACCCTTCCTTGGGTCGGCCAACCCAAGGGTCATCTTTATTTTAGCCCCCGGGCGGTGCTTGTCTAAGTCTGGTCGAACCAGCAACTTGTGGGGCCCCTCGGGAAACTCGAGGTCTGGTTTTACTCGTAGCTTGACTTATCTGGTGTTGCCCTGAGAACGAGATATGTGCAGCTCCTATCGGGATTGTCGGCGCATCAAGCGGCTTTGCTGGTCTTGTTTTACCATTGTCGAAATGTCTTGTAAACCGGGATTCCGAGACTGATCGGGTCTTCCTGGGAGAAGGAATATCCTTCATTGATCGCGAGAGCTTATCATGGGCTAAGTTGGGACACCCCTGCAGGGTATAAACTTTCGAGAGCCATGCCCGCGGTTATGTGGCAGATGGGAATTTGTTAATGTCCAGTTGTAGACAACTTGACACCTGATCCGAATTAAAACGCATCAACCGTGTGTGTAGCCGTGATGGTCTCTTTTCGGCGGAGTCCGGGAAGTGAACACGGTTTTTGGGTTATGCTTGACGTAAGTAGGAGTTCAGGATCACTTCTTGATCATTGCTAGCTTCACGACCGTTCCTTTGCTTCTCTTCTCGCTCCTATTTGCGTATGTTAGCCACCATATCATGCTTAGTCGCTGCTGCAACCTCACCACCGTACCCCTTCCTTACCCATTAAGCTTTGCTAGTCTTGATACCCATGGTAATGGGATTGCTGAGTCCTCGTGGCTCACAGATTACTACAACAACAGTTGCAGGTACAGGTTCTGCGATGATCATGACGCGAGAGCAATGTTTGTTTGTTTGGAGCTCTTCTTCTGCTTCTTCTTCGATCGGGGATAGGTTCGGTCGGCAGCTGGGCTAGCGAGGTGGATGTCGTTTGAGTTTACGTTTGTGTTTCATCCGTAGTCGGATGGTGCTCTTATGTATGATGATGTTGTATTCGTGTGGCATTGTATGCCTTTTGTATGTATCCCCATCTATTATGTAATGTTGATGTAATGATATCCACCTTGCAAAAGCGTCTTCAAGATGCGCTTCTATCCTTGGTGGGACCTTCGAGTTCCTTTAGGATAGGGTCGCATCTTGGGCGTGTTAAGTTGGTAATCAGAGCCTCGACCGACCATAGGAGCCCCTTGATTGTTGGCCGTTGTTGAGTCTAGAAGAAAACTATTTTGAGTCTTAGGATTATATATATCGGAGAGTAGGATTCTTTTTACTCCTCAGCCCCCTTCGTCGCTCTGGTGAGGACTCCTGACGTAGATGTTTCGAATTTTCTCTCCTAAAATTTCACTAAAAAAATTTTAGGATCACGCGGGTATCTTGGGATCGTTCCGATATTTTTATGACGAGAACATTGTTCTTGGTGCCTCCTGACATTTAGGGGTTGTGGCAGTGTCCCGGGGAGTTGAGCTCCGAGGTGTTGTCGTCATAATTTTATCGTTGCAGTTCTGGAATACCTGAGTTTTGCCGACATTGAAAATCTCTTTTATGCAGTTGTTGATGAGATAACCTCGACGTCACCCAGTACTGGGGAGTTCGGGAGTATTGCCATAGCTCGTATAACGGATGCTTTCGAAGGTTGAGGTACACGATTTCCGAAGGTTTCTTGGTTATGTGTTTACGGATGGATACAGCTTGGATGTAGGGATTGCTAGTTTTGGGTGATATATATATTGCTTACCCTGTATCCCCAACACTAGATTGCATAACCAGAAAGTTTCGGGAGTTTTATAGGTGGGAATTCAAGTACCTCCTAGAATATCTTTTCGACAGATGTATGATATGAGATTGGGGTTCGACGTCTAGTGGTCCACCTATCCACAGTTGGTTTTACAGTGGTCTCGTTGTGTCTTAAAGAATCCTTGGCTATGCCGATTCGGGGACACTTCGTATGTCATGTGCACTGCCTTGCGCATGATGGTGTTGTACGATTGAGCCCGTGTGGGCCCCACCACAAAAACTTCGGACGAAATCTCTATCATATGTGTTTGTTCCGGCTTATTTTGCAAGCCAAATCCTTTGTTTTGTTTTAATTGTGGTATTCGAGTTGCTTCGAAGTCAAATGTTGAATCCATACCTTTTCCTAAATGGTGTTCTCATATTTCTATGTGAATACTAATCCTTCTTGATCATTGAGGTTGTCATGTTAATTCTTTTCCAATCGTCGTGTTTCTCTTCAAGTGCATCTGATCATTCCAACATTTGCGAGATCAATTCTAAGTTTTCTCAATGGTGTTTGTTTCATCCGTTCCCAAGTTGTCTTTGTTTTTCCCCACCCTCCCACCCTTTTTCTTCAAGGACTCATTTATTTTAATCAAGTATCCATTTATTCATGTGAAGTCACTTCACTCTTTTCAATCAATGCTCTGATCCGGTGATTCCTCGTGAAGATGCTCACGAGCTTCAAGTTCATCATCCTTCTTTTTTTTTCTCCGGTGGATTCAATTCAAGCCTCGATGTTGATCATATCTCTTCCTTTTGTTTCACATATCTTCCCATGTGAATTTCTTATCCAAGGCTCTCTCATTTATTCACCTCTCCCAGTTCATATCCGGAGTGCTGAAGATATCTCACAAGATTTGTGTTTCCATTCTTAATCCGTCCAAGCTATTTGGAGATTGTTATCTCATTCAAGCCATTTAATTCAACCGGTGCAACTTCTCTTTAAAATTGTTCAACGGTGTGTTTCTTTTCAGTGGGCCCTAACCCACAGGTCTTTTCCCAGGATCTTACCTGACTCTTCTAATTTTCCCGGAGCTTCTAAAATTCTTTTCAAAGTTTGACGTAAGAATGGGTTATCATCAGTCATATGTCTTTCTCCAAAATCTTTCAAATTCTTTTCATCGTTGGTTCAAACTTTCCAATTTTCATTCCGGAGTGCCTCAACAATTGTCATGGTGGTTCTCATGATCATTCTCAACATGTGAAGACCAAAGAAGAGTTTCTCTTAAATCTTGGTCCATTCTCTTGAATATTCATGGTTCTAGATTCATGCTATCCTCATAATTGTTTTGATTGTGACAATTCTTTTCTTACCATCTGGAGAATTTCATGAGTTGTTTCCATTTCTTTCCTCCGAAGGCCATCATGTCATAATTCTTCATTCTCAGCGTGTAGCTATCATTCTCCAAATCTTACCGGTGCATCGTTCAAGTACCCTCTAATCAGTTCATGATATCTTCGTTCTCATGTATCTAAATCCCCTCAAGTATCTTCATTCGCTTTCCAATTCTTCCCGGTAAATTGTGCCTTTGCTACTTTCATTTTCAATTCTTATGGTGGTTCGTCAAAGATTCTTTTCATTCTTCAATTGTTCTTCAAGATTTCTCTTGAAGTTAAGATCAGCCAAGCTATACTCTGAAAATAAACATGGTGCTCAACACATGTTTTGTTTTGAGGAGCTCAAGTATTCTTCATCTTGCATTCCTAAGTGCAATGCTCCTACCCTATCTTTTGAGATGGTGTTATGTCACTCTTGACAATTTCCTTCATGTTTCATGATTCATATTGTTGTCAAGAATGAGGTATTTTAAATCCATCAATCTCTTCCTTGGAGTTATCTTGGTATAGATTTCACCTAAAGCCTTCCCTAAGGAATGTTGCTATTTGTGGTGCTTATCAATGATCCGAGTTTTCTCCTATCCTCTCGGCGAAAGAAGTTTTCATCTCTTCTTTGATCTCAAGCAAGCAATTGTTTTTGTTAGTAGCAGATTTTCACCTCAAGTTTTGAGATGTTTCCATAAGCCCACGAGGATCATATCCTTTCATATTGATCTTCCAATAACTCTGTTATAACCTTCTTGAAGGGTGCTTTCCAAGCTCATTTGTGGCTGAAGTTGGCATTTCCTTCTCCATTCTGTTATTCCAATGATCTATTTTCTATTCTTTTTTTCCGAAGGCTTTGTGGGGTTGCTCTCGTTGACCCATCATCTCGTTTTGTCAAGTTCATATTCTTTTCATGTTTATCCATTTAGCCGGAGTGTTGTGTCATCTCTTCAAGTTCTTTTCATCTTATCAAGTCATGCGTCTCTGTTCAACCAGAGTGCTGCCCGAATTCTTCCTCTCTCATCTTGTTTTAACCGGAGTGGTTTCGAATTCTATCTTGTTCATTAAACTCTTGGCTCATGCCTTTGCAACCTTCTTGGTTCTTGTCGTATCACTTGTTCCTCTTATCTAACGGAGTGTTTCAATTCCTTTCGTCTCCGTTGTGGCATTTCTTCAAGTTTTCTACCTCTCAAGGTTCATGGTTTCACTCGTCTGTCGAAGAAGCAACTTAGTTCTACCTCCTCTCTTCCTCTTCTGTTTCTCTCCGGTGCCATCCTAGATCTCGGGACGAGATCCTCTCGTAGTGGTGGAGTGTTGTAACGCCCCAGATGCAACTTTCCATATTCGTAACTCCAACTCTTGCCTTTTCCGGAGATGCGATATGTTATTTCCTTCGTGGTTGGGTTTTGTCTTTTGTTTTGCATTTTGTTCATGTCTTGCATTTCATCTCATAGCATCATGCGCATTGCATCTGCATGTTTTCATAAAAACTTGCATCCACTCGTAGTTTCCACTTCTTCCGTGTCTCGGCTGACCTTCTCTCAGATCAACCGGACCGCTCTCTTCTCTCTCTTTTTTGAGCTCATCAAACCCCTTGCCTTCGTTGACCGTTCCGAGACCAATCTGGTTTTCGCTTCCCTCTTGACCGTGACCACCTAACCTCTCTTGCCATCCCGCAAACCCCTCGCGTGCGCGTCCGAAACTTGCCCCGAACCCGAACCGCTCAGTCATCACCGATGGATCCGGATCATCCCCAAACAGATATAAAATATCTCCGCTTTCTCTTTTGGACTCCCTAACCCATTTATTTCGGACCGCCCGATCGTGATCGGAGGATCCAAATCATCTCCTTTGTATATATATAGTCCACCCACTTGCTAAATAGGATCAAACCCTAACTTCTATGCAGTTTGTCCCTGCCGCCGCCACCGCACTCACCTTCCGCCTCGGGATCTCCCCAGATCCATCTCGCAGCCACCCACAGGCCAGCCGTCTCCCCTCGATCCGCATCCCACCAGTCTCCTTCCGATCCAAAACCCACCAACCTGCGCCTCCTTCCTTCCTCGTTTTCCCTAGCCGGCCAAATCCCCACCGAGACTCTGTTGACACATGAACACGTCACGTGTACCCTCGACGCCGGGGGTGATGCACCGCAGCTCACATCGAAGGAGACCCGACCGGGCATAGCGATCGCAAAGGCGATCGTGGCGCTTTTTGAACCCAAACCCCACACCCCCAGGAGGGACCCCGTCAGGGAGTGCGGCAGCTATGGGCTGCCTAGGTCGATTCGCTCTCCCCTAGAGCCTCGAGATTCGCAGCTCTCAAACACAAAGAACAGCAAAACGGTGTAGAGATAAAACGTAGATGAAAAAGTAGTATATTGATTTTTTTTCGATTGTGTGTTGTTCAATCGGTCGTCACCCCCAACATATATAAGAGGCGGCTGGACTTCCCGTACAAGTAAAGGATTCATCTAGGCTTTCCTTACAAGAAAAATTACATCAATTCGCGTCCTAGAGTCCTAGTTCTATTCCAACTCGGATTCAGTCTGAATCTGGCCCAACTTCTGTCTTCCTCCTTGTGCAGGCCGCCGAGCCTCTATATGACCTCCGATCAAGATGGCCCAAACATCAAACTTGTGCGCCTCGACGATACGAACAACTCTGATGTTGACCACTTTTTCAAATAAGGCCATCTTGAATACTTTTCGAGGTCGTTTTTACCTTCCAGTCGGACTCGGTCTTGCGATAGACTGAATTATCCGAGTGTTGTAGTGAATTTACAGGCCATATACTATCTCTGATGACGATGACTCCAAAACCAAAGTTTACCGTCTTGATGATACGCACAACTTCTGTATTGAACACTTCTTCATCTGAGATTATCTTGATAAACTTTTGGGCACATGTTCAGTTTCACTCGGATTTGAGCTCATCCACTCGGATATTAGAGTCTTTCACTCGACTGGACCTTTTCACTCGGATGACTATATTTTCACTCGGAAGACAATCTTTCACTCAGATGATGACCACATTTTCAGTCGGAAGACAATCTTTTACTTGATCGATCAATTTTCACTCAACCTTTTACTCGATCGGTAGGTTTTCACTCGACCTTTTACTCGATCGGTAGGTTTTCACTCGACCTTTTACTCGATCGGTAGGCTTTCGACCTTTTACTCGATCGGTAGGTTTTCACTCGACCTTTTACTCGATCGGTAGGTTTTCACTCGACCTTTTACTCGATTGGTAGGTTTTCACTCGACCGGTGAGTTTTCACTCGGATGGTAAGCTTTTCACTCGACCAAAAACATAGCCTGATCTTGATTTGTCTCCCCAAGTCTCATACGACCTCGGATTGAGACGAATTATATATGAAAATCGATCGGCTCGACGAGACGAAACTTTCTCGTGTTGAAGTTTTTCCGATTCAAGGACTTCTTAAGGGCCGAATTGCTTGCGCGAGCCATCAGACAGGGCATCTGGTACTTTGCGCCATATTTTCATTCAGCTTCGGCCTGCAGTGTATTGCCTCTAACTTTTGCATATGAACTCGGATTGAGATGATTTATGTATCAAAATCGATCACCTCGACGAGACGAAGACAATTCCTTTAGAATACTCCTTCATCCGAGGTCGTCTTGAGGGCATGATCGGCCGAAAACCACTCGGAATGTTGAATTTTGTCACTCGGAGTACAACTTCGGCCACCGA
Organism: Aegilops speltoides; assembly: GCA_021437245.1. Taxonomy (NCBI): domain Eukaryota; kingdom Viridiplantae; phylum Streptophyta; class Magnoliopsida; order Poales; family Poaceae; genus Aegilops; species Aegilops speltoides. The sequence continues at coordinate 414,387,058 of CM038144.1, forward strand.
GATAAGGTCGAATGGCGATAAATTAAACATCAAAGTTATTCCACTCGGTGACCTGAAACTTTGCATGCTGAAAACTCTTTCGCTTGAGGCCATCTTAATTGCCTTTTGTACCTTGCCAAAATCCGATGTCAACACATGCCCCCCTATTTTTCGGCAAAGCTTGCACGCCGAAAAATAATATGCACGGTGTTTGTTCTAAGGACGATGTCAACACTCCATCAGCCATTTATTTTCCTCAGGGCGATAATTATGTATCGGCCATGTTTGTGCTAAGGGCGATAATCGTATATCGGCCATTGCCTACTCAAAGCTTCTCGCCACACACTCGGGTGGTACTTCTTCAAATATTTTCCGTTGAGAGCTCGAGGTAACAATGCCCCTTGTATTGATTCCACCAAATATGAATTTCCGGGAACAACCCTTGTAATCCTAAAAGGACCTTCCCAACTTGGAGACCACTTCCCGAATTTTCTGTCTCTTGAACCAATCGGTAGAATCACTTTCCAGACGAGTTCACCAACTTGAAAATTCTTCAACTTAACTTTCTTATTGTAAGCTCTTGCAACCCTCAACTTGTCTCTCTCTATGGACTCCAAAGCAACCAAACGTTTATAGGCAACTTCATCAATATTTTCCATCATCAAGTTATAAAAGTCTACTGCCGATAAATCATTTTGTTTGGCTATTCTCAAAGCATTCAAATTTACTTCTACTGGTAAAACGGCCTCTTGACCATATACTAGCTCATATGGAGTTACCTTCGTAGCACCATGCCTTGAAATTCTATGTGCCCATAAAGCTTCAGACAACAACTCATGCCATCTCCTTGGATTATCCTCAATCTTCTTCTTGATGAGCTTGATTAAAATTTTATTGCTAGACTCAGCTTGTCCATTAGCTTGGGCATAATATGGAGAGGAATTGAGCAACTTTATATTATAAGATTCGGCAAACTCTCTGACTTGGTGTGACATAAAAGATGAACCTTGATCTGTAGTTAACGTTTGAGGAATACCGAATCTATGAATAATGTGTTCGGTTATGAATTGAATTACCTCCGTATGTATCATGTTCTTGAGAGGTACGGCTTCAGACCATTTAGTGAAATAATCAGTTGCCACCAATACGAACCGATGCCCTTTTGAGGAAGACGGGTGGATTTTTCCAATGAAGTCTAAACCCCAACCTCTGAAAGGCCACGGTTTGATAATAGGATGTAACATAGCAGCAGGAGCCAATTGAATATCACCAAACTTTTGACAAGCTTCACACCCTTTATAATATCTGAAGCAATCATTAATCATAGTCGGCCAATAAAACCCAGCACGTCGCAATAACCATTTCATCTTGGGAGCCGGCTGGTGAGTGCCACAAATACCTTCATGTACTTCACCCATAGAAACTCTTGCCTGGTCCTCATCCAAACACTTTAGAAGAACATCATCGACTGTTCGCGATAAAGACCATCATCTCTCGTTGTATACTTGAAAGCGGGCCTTGAACAGCCCTGTCCACCCTCTCACTCGGATTGCACAAGTAATCAACAATGGGCTTTCTCCAATGGAATTATCACCTGCACTAGATTTTTTGTTAATGGCGAATCGGTGGGTTCAGTCGGCCTCTCCCATCTTGGCAAGACAAGACATCGGTCTTTGAGAGATATGAAACATGCCATGATCAAAATGATATCCGGATGCTTGCTGTGCCAACTCATTTGCTTTCCGGTTGTCATGTCTAGATATATGCAATGCTAAAACAATCCAAAGTAGAAATTATATCTAGACATTTATCAAGATAAACATTAAGTGATTCGTCAAAACACTGAAAGACTTTGGATATTTGCTGCACCACTAGTAACGAATCACCGTAAGCCCCAATATGTGTAACACCTATATCAAGTAACATCTCTAGACCGAATAACAATGCTTCATATTCGGCTTGATTGTTTGTGCAAAAATATTCTAAGTGGCATGAGGCCTCAAAAACAGCACCGTGAGGAGATATATAAACAATACCAACACCTTGGCCATTGCTACAAACTGAACCATCAAAGTACAATCTCCATGGCACTAATGAAACAAGGTTCATATCAACATCATGCTTGTCATTAATCCGATGTTCAACAATGAAATTAGCAACAATTTGGCCTTTCATGGATTTTAGAGATTCATAAGCCAAATCATACTCAATCAAAGCATAAGCCCACTTGCCAATTCTACCACTAAGAATTGGCCTATTTTGTGCAAGCGTAATATAAGCATAGACATAGTTTTTCAATAAATGTATACCTTGTCTCGGCGTCCAATAAACGTCTGCTCAAATATGTAATGGCATGCTCTTTTCCTTCGGTATCTTGAGTCAAAACAGCACCAATAACACCTTCCTCTGCTGCGATATAAAGTTTAAAAGGCTCTCTATGCTTGGGTGCTTTCATCACCGGAGGAGTGCATAACTCTTGATCATATCAAAGGCTTCTTGCTGTTTTGCCCCCCAAGTCAAATCAACATCATTCTTTAACCGAAGGATAGGAGTAAATGCATCAACTTTCCCTGACAGATTAGCTATGAACCTTCTCAAATAATTGACCTTGCCAAGGAACTTTTGCATATCTCTCTTGCATGTTGGAGCCTCCACTTTCTGTATGGCCTCTATCTTTTTGGGATCGATTTCGATGCCATCTTCATGAATAATGAAACCCAAAAATTTGCCAGCTGACACGCCGAATGCACACTTCAAAGGATTCATCTTCAGTCCATACTTTTTCATCCTTTCAAAAGCTAAACGCAAATCGGCCAAGTGAAAGCATCCGATTTGACAACAATATCATCAATATAAACTTCAAGTATGATACCGAGTAAATCATGAAAAATCAAATTCATAGCCCTTTGATATGTGGCTGACATTTTCAATCGAATGTCATCACCGTCCACTCGAATAAACCAAGGAAACCGGGACATCGGAAATCCGTTTTGTACATGTCCTCTTGACCATAAAAATTTGATTGTATCCGGCATTACCATCTAGAAAGCTAATAACCTTATGTCCAGAAGCATCATTAATAAGCATATCGGCTATTGGCATAGGATACTCATCTTTGGGTGTAGCCCTATTCACATCTCTGAAGTCAATGCACACCCTCAACTTGCGGATCCCTTCTTCTCCTTTGGGACAATGTTAGAAATCCACTCGGCATACCCGCAAGGTCGAATGAATTTAGCTTCAAGCGATCGACCGATCTCTTCCTTGATCCGGTCATATGTTTTCGTATTAAACTTTACGCCGATCGTTTATAAGGTCTAAAACGGCCTTTATAGGCAACCGATGCTCCACTAGCTCTCGGCTCAACCCTGGCATCTCATGATATTCCCATGCAAAGCAACAAACATATTCTTTCAATAGCTCGATTAATTTAGCTTTACAATCAGCTTTCAAATTTTTGTTTATAAATGTCGGTCGACTGACTGATCCATCTCCGATATCTACCTCTTCTAACGGATCGGCCGATGTAAAACCTTGTCCCAGTTTATCCATGTCATCCAACTCCTCAATAGACTCATACATATCGTCCTCACTGGACCGATATTTTACAAGACGTTTTTGTAACCACTCGGAATTAGAATCCATTTAAACCTATCATTCCTTGGAGCCGATTGCATTCAGTCGGCTTTAAAGACACGGGCACAAAACCATTCTTGGTTGCGCTGAGAAAATCAAACTCTGATAAGTCACGTCCCGTCAAGCAAGTAGCATTGGGATGTTGCCAATCCACCGATGCATCGGCCAAAGCAACACAGGCCGAGTTATCCGCAAGAATGACTTCCACTTCATCATCAACCCATTGAATCAAAAACTGGTGCATAGTGGATGGCACGCCTTTGGTTTGCATGAACCCAATCACGGCCTAGTATAACGTTGTAGTTACCTTGCACCTCGGCGATGACAAAAGAATGCAGATGGCCAAAGTTTTGCTTCCATCGTAAGCTCCACATACATTACACCTTTGGCTTCAGTTTTCTCTTTGCCTTCAAACCCGTTGAGCACCATATTGGTCTTGATCAATTCTTCATCGAGCAAACCCAATTTCTTGAAGAACGAATAGGGCATAAGATTTACCACAGCACCACCATCAACAAGCATTCGACTAAGTGGCGATCCATTGATATGACCTCCGAGATACAACGGTTTCAAATGTATTCTTGGTTCTTTTGGCTTCTCGAATATTGCGTTCTTAGGGCCAAAATCCAGGTGAGCAACTTCCCTTCCTCATCTACAGACGTAAACTCAGCAGGTAAGTAATACACCATATTGATATCCATACCTTCATGAACCGGTGTAGATTCATCAACATATCAGCCTCTTCTCCAAGTGGATCGACCGATTCTGAAATCTGGCCGAGTGAAGGAGAAGTAAGAAGTGTCGCAGACGATGTAATGGCCGTCACATCGTCCTCCTTGGGTGGTGTAGGCACTTCTGTGATAGATGTAGAAGCTGATGTATCTTGTATTTGTTTTGGCCTCCACACTTGTTTTGCTGGAACCATGGGCGAGTGTCATTGAACAACTTATCCCTTTGCTTCTCGGCCTCTGCTCCGCCATCTCTTGACTCCTTAACCTCTGTAGTTTCCTCTTACGTGTCTTTGTTAGCCCAGAGGACACCACTTTGGTCGAGTGTATTTAGCATCTCTCACCTTTACTTCGCTGGTGCTTGCTTCATGGTCATTAGCCGAGTGCTTTGGCGCGATAGAAAGTATCGGCTCAGTTGAGTGATTATGCACAGTCGGCTGCTGTATGGGGAATGTTTCGGTGCCCAAGGTAAGTGAGTCGACATCCATTTTCTCCTTGCCTTTTCCCGACTCAACCGCTGCAACACTCGGTGACTTAGCACGCCATTCTTTTTGACTTTCCAGATGCATGAAATTTCCACTCGGGCGCACCTTTTTACTCTGATGGACTCCACTCGGATGGATGTCACTCGGATGGAATCCACTCGGATGGAATCCACTTGAACACATTTTTTCACTTGGATAGCTTCCACCTGGGTGCATTCTTACACTAGGATATTTTCCACTCGGTCGCATATTTTGACCAGCCGACTGATAGTCGCCAATGTTCAGTCGACCATTATATGAGTATTCAAGTCGATCCCACACAGATTGCCTCTGCTCTTCTGAAAACTGTGCCCTTTGTCCACTCGGTTTTGTATACCGACTGAACATATCAAGTGATGGTAACCTTGGTCGTTTCAGATGAGTCGGTCGGTTGAAACTAGAACCGGCCGACTGGTTAGCATACTTGGACAACAACATATCAAAAGTTGGCTTGATCCGCTTGTGCTGCACTTTAACTTCATTCTTCTTCCACTTGCCAACTTCTGGACTCTTGGGCTTGACAAATTTAACACGAGTATTTTCTTGCACTTGCGGTTGCCCCCCGAGTGTAGGATTCTTGATGGTGATTTTGATCACTTCCTTGCCACCGGGTTGCTTATCAAGCACAACCTGTCTCCCCAAGACCTTGTTGTCCTCCTTGTCTTTCCTGGGCTCACCAACAATGACATTAGCTTTATTAGCAGATTCGGCTACCTCCGGCCGAATGAGTAGCTTCTTTCCCTCCAAATCCATGGTATTCATTGGAAAAGGTTGTTTATCAACTTGCATCTCAGAAAAGTTCAATCGTCTATCATTAATGGCCGATTGTATCTGTCGTCGAAAAACATTGCAATCGTTAGTAGCATGAGAAAAGAATTATGATACTTGCAATAAGCACGCCGTTTAGCTCTTCAAACGGCGGTAAAGTATGAGATATTCTAATAATCTTAGCCTGCAGCAAAGCATCAAATATTCTATCACACTTAGCAATGTTAAAAGTAAACTTCATCTCTTCATCACGATTCTTATGAATCGGTTTCAGATCATTGCAAGTAAAGGGTTTGGCCTTAGATGGCCAAACAAATTCAGTAGCAAAAACATCACCCTCATCGTCCGAGTGATTACTATCATAGTCCACCATATTCATCTTTGGACGATCGGCTTTGTATCTATGCACTTCTTTGAGATCTTTGCTTCGGCTTTCCTGAGCCAAAGCCCTTTGTAAGACTTGGTTAATATTTAAGAACTCATAGCCTTCTAGCTTTTCTCTAATGGGAGTTCTCAAACCACTCAGCACAAGGTCTGCCAAGTCTCTCTCGGTTATCACCAAACTAAAACATCGGTTTTTCGTTTCTTTGAATCTCTTGACGTAATCGGAGACCGATCAACCATGCTTCTGTTTAACCGATGTTAGATGTGACAACTTGAGTTCATTGTCGCCACTGTAAAAGTGATCATGAAATTTCTGCTCTAGCTGCGACCAAACTCGAATGGAACCATGTGGTAAAGAAGAAAACCATGAAAATGCAGTACCGATTAATGATAAAGGAAATAACGCACTTTCAACTCATTTAGTGAGCCTGCCTCACCCAATTGTGCTAAGTATTGAGTGACATGCTCCCATGTGGTTTTTGTGCCTTCTCCATTAAACTTAACAAAATCTGGAATTTTATATCACGGAGGGCCTTTGGATGGCATCAAAGTACTCGAAGTGCGGCTTTTGGTAAATCTGATTCGAGGTAACTCAACTCCAAAATTGTCTCGAAGCATCTTAGCCATCTCCTCTCTAAGATTAGCTAAACCATCATCCATAGTAGACGATGAAGCTGGTGGCAGTGGCATAGGAGGAGTAGGGTTACTAGCTGTAGGTAGGAATTGTGGCAGGTATGTCGACCCATAATTTGCTAGTGGTCGAGTGGTTGTAGCTGTAGGAGGTTGGGTTGGCGTTGCCACCGAACTGGCATGCTCATAATAGGATTAATGGGTGCAGCCACAATCTGATTTGTTTGGGTAGGATAATAAGTCATCGGCACGGAGGCGCCGATGAGATAAACAAAAGCAGATTAAGGTTTTGCACACTAGCAGCTACACCATCATTACCACTAGTCGATTGAGATATATTCTTCTGAGCATTAGTATTTTCTATGAAAGTTTGATAGACTAGATTGTTACCATCAGCAATACGACTTTCAATCTCAGCCCACTGCTCAGGAGAAAAGGTAGTACTTACAGAGGGTTTAACCTGCTCGGCTTGAAGAGGAGGGAACTTGATTTCTTCAATCGGAGTGATGTTGCCTTGGCGATCCTTCTTGAACTTTGCAAGGAACTCCTGCAAGTCCTTCTCCTCGCGCGCCTTCTTGTACTCCTCATAGGCGTGGCGATGATCGGCGATATCTCATCAAGACTGGGCTTAATGATGTTATCGGCGTCTACCTCGAATGGCTTGGGAAGATCGGACATGGTGGATGATGATGATTGATCTTCGTCCCCGGTGAGTCGCCAAAAGTGTGTTGACACACGAACACGCCACGTGTACCCTCGATGCGGGGTGATGCACCGCAGCTCACGTCGAAGGAGACCCGACCGACAGTAGCGACACGCAAGGCGATCGGGCGCTTTTGCAGACCAGAAACCCCACACCCCCGGGAGGGACCCCGTCAGGGAGTGCGGCGGCTATGGGCTGCCCTAGGTCGATTCGCTCGCCCCTAGAGCCTCGAGATTCGCAGCTCTCAAACACAAAGAACAGCGAAGAACGAGAGAGAAAAACGGTGTAGAGATAAAACGTAGATGAAAAAGTAGTATATTGATTTTTTCGATTGTGTGTTGTTCAATCGGCCGTCACCCCCAACATATATAAGAGGCGGCTGGACTTCCCGTACAAGTAAAGGATTCATCTAGGCTTTCCTTACAAGAAAAATTACATCAATTCGCGTCCTAGAGTCCTAGTTCTATTCCAACTCGGATTCAGTCTGAATCTGGCCCAACTTCTGTCTTCCTCCTTGTGCAGGCCGCCGAGCCTCCATATGACCTCCGATCAAGATGGCCCAAACATCAAACTTGTGCGCCTCGACGATACGAACAACTTTCATGTTGACCACTTTTTCAAATAAGGCCATCTTGAATACTTTTCGAGGTCGTTTTTACCTTCCAGTCGGACTCGGTCTTGTGATAGACTGAATTATCCGAGTGTTGTAGTGAATTTGCAGGCCATATACTATCTTTGATGATGATGACTCCAAAACCAAAGTTTAACGTCTTGATGATACGCACAACTTCTGTATTGAACACTTCTTCATCTGAGATTATCTTGATAAACTTTTGGGCACAGGTTCAGTTTCACTCGGATTTGAGCTCATCCACTCGGATATTAGAGTCTTTCACTCGACTGGACCTTTTCACTCGGATGACTATATTTTCACTCGGAAGACAATCTTTCACTCGGATGATGACCACATTTTCAGTCGGAAGACAATCTTTTACTTGATCGATCAATTTTCACTCGACCTTTTACTCGATCAGTAGGTTTTCACTCGACCTTTTACTCGATCAGTAGGTTTTCACTCGACCTTTTACTTGATCGGTAGGCTTTCGACCTTTTACTCGATCGGTAGGTTTTCACTCGACCTTTTACTCGATCGGTAGGTTTTCACTCGACCGGTGAGTTTTCACTCGGATGGTAAGCTTTTCACTCGACCAAAAACATAGCCTGATCTTGATTTGTCTCCCCAAGTCTTATACGACCTCGGATTGAGACGAATTATATATGAAAATCGATCGGCTCGACGAGACGAAACTTTCTCGTGTTGAAGTTTTTCCGATTCAAGGACTTCTTAAGGGCCGAATTGCTCGCGCGAGCCATCAGACAGGGCGTCTGGTACTTTGCGCCATATTTTCATTCAGCTTCGGCCTGCAGTGTATTGCCTCTAACTTTTGCATATGAACTCGGATTGAGATGATTTATGTATCAAAATCGATCACCTCGACGAGACGAAGACAATTCCTTTAGAATACTCCTTCAGCCGAGGTCGTCTTGAGGGCATGATCGGCCGAAAACCACTCGGAATGTTGAATTTTGTCACTCGGAGTACAACTTCGGCCACCGAGATAAGGTCGAATGGCGATAAATTAAACATCAAAGTTATTCCACTCGGCGACCTGAAACTTTGCATGCTGAAAACTCTTTCACTTGAGGCCATCTTAATTGCCTTTTGTACCTTGCCAAAATCCGATATCAATAGACTCCTCTGCTTTCGCGCACGGTACCGAGCTCCCTAGCGATCCTTGCGCCAACCATCACGGAGGCCGTCACCGTAGCGAGACCTTCTGCCGCCCGTCGCAGACTCGAGGCCAAGCCCCTCGAGCAGGAGGCTTCTCCTACCGAGCCCTGCCTCGTTCCCCATAAATCCTCGCCCGGCGTCACGTCGCCCGGCGTCCAAGCCACCGAAGCGCAGCCGCCCTTCCGCAGCCGTCGAGCGCCACCACAGCAACACTCTCAGGCCGGCCACGCCTCCCTTCTCCTCCCTGCCCTTCCTCCTCCTTCCCGTTCTCCCCCTCCTCTCTCATTTTTCCTCTCTCTCTCCCTGTCCAGGAACCCAGGCAGCAGCCATGGCGCCATGTAGCAGGAGCTCCGCCGCGCCCGTGCCCTGAATCCGGTGACCTCCGCCTCAGAGCCGCTATCTCCGGCCGTTTCCCCGACGGCTGCTCCACGCGCCAAGGCCGCCGCCGTCGTCCTGCTTCACGAGGACGAGCCCTGCCTCCTCGCCCGCTGACTCTGCCGCTCGCTGGCCGCCGCTTTCGCGTCGCCCGGCCCCGCTGCTCCATCCGCGAGGTGAACAGCGCACCAGCAGCCGCCTCGTTGACCGTGATCGTTGCCTCCAGATCCGGCCCAGTGAGCCGCCCCTCAGCCTTGCTGCCTTCACCGACTGGGCCAGAGCCCATGGTGAGGCCACTCCCAGCGCCCCTATTTTTTTCCATTCTGTTGGACCTCTGCCTAGATTCGACCCATATAGTGTTTTTCCCTGCCTGCGATTTTATCAATTATCCAGAGACTGCAGTTTTACAGAAAAACCCCTCCATGTTCATGCATATAATAACTCATTTACCGTGCATCGGATTTAAATGATTCAAACATGTAAAATGCTTAGAATTTTATCTAGTTTCATAATATGCCACTTTCATCCATGTTTAAAATGTTTAAAATGCCGTTTGTTTAGATTTGCTCAAATGCCATGTTAAAATGATTTATTTCATAACTAAATAACCGTAGCTCGGATTTAAATGTTCTTTATATGTAAATGGGGTGAAAAAATGCCTAGTTTAACATGGTCCACTTTATTTTCCTGTTTAACAACCTTAAAATATGTTTTAGGGCAGAACAGCAGCAAATTCATAATATGCACATGGGGATTTTCCGGTATTGTTGTTTGTTGTCCCGGCCTCATTTAAACTTGCCTAGTTAGGTAGTTTTCTTATGCTTCACCCCTTGCCATGTTTAACAACATTTAACATTGTTGTGTATCTAAATGAGAGCGAACTAAATATTTGATGTGGTATTTTGTTCATATGCAACTCGTTGCATATTGAGCTCCACTTAACTTGTAGTATTGTTTGTTGCACTTTGCCATACCATGCCTCATTAAACCGGACATGCATCATACTCCCTCCGTTCCGAAATAATTGTCTTTCTAGAGATTTCAACAAGTGACTACATACGGAGCAAAATGAGTGAATCTACACTCTAAAACATGTCTACATACATCCGTATGTTGTATTCCATTTGAGATGGCTAGAAAGACAATTATTTCGGAACGGATGGAGTACTTGTTTGTGCATCATGCCATGTTTATGCTTGTGCATTTACCATGTTGTTTGTTTCTTTCCGGTGTTCCTTCTTAGTTCCGGTAATGTTGCGATTGTGAGGATTCGTTCGACTACTCCCGTTCGTCTTCTTCATGGACTCGTTCTTCTTCCTAGCAGGATTTCAGGCAAGATGACCGCTACCCTGGATCTCACTACTATCATTGCTATGCTAGTTGCTTCGTTCTATCGCTATGCTGCGTTACCTATCATTTGTTCTATCAAGCCTCCCAAATTGTCATGTCAGCCTCTAACCTTTTCACCCTTCCTAGCAAACCGTTGTTTGGCTATGTTACCGCTTTGCTCAGCCCCTCTTATAGCGTTGTTAGTTGCAGGTGAAGTTGAAGATTGCTCCATGGTGGACAGGGTTATGTTGGGATATCACAATATCTCTTATATTATTAATGCATCTATATATTTGGTAAAGGGTGGAAGGCTCGGCCTTATGCCTGGTGTTTTGTTCCACTCTTGCCGCCCTAGTTTCCTTCATACCGGTGTTATGTTCCCGGATTTTGCGTTCCTAACACGGTCGGGTGATTTATGGGACCCCCCGACGGTTCGCTTTGAATAAAACTTGTCCAAAGAAGGCCCAACCTTGGTTTTACCATTTGCCTCACCACCACCTATACCCTTCCCTTGGGTCGGCCAACCCAAGGGTCATCTTTATTTTAGCACCCCCCCGGGCCAGTGCTTGTCTAAGTGCTGGTCCAAACCGAGCAGCCTGCGGGCCCCCCTCGGGGAAACTCGAGGTCTGGTTTTACTCGTAGCTTGACTTATCCGGTGTTGCCCTGAGAACGAGATATGTGCAGCTCCTATCGGGATTGTCGGCGCATCGGGTGGCTTTGCTGGTCTTGTTTTACCATTGTCGAAATGTCTTGTAAACCGGGATTCCGAGACTGATCGGGTCTTCCTGGGAGAAGGAATATCCTTCGTTGATCGCGAGAGCTTATCATGGGCTAAGTTGGGACACCCCTGCAGGGTATAAATTTTCGAGAGCCGTGCCCGCGGTTATGTGGCAGATGGGAATTTGTTAATGTCCAGTTGTAGATAACTTGACACCTGATCCGAATTAAAACGCATCAACCGTGTGTGTAGCCGTGATGGTCTCTTTTGGGAGTCCGGAAGTGAACACGGTTTTGGGTTATGCTTGACGTAAGTAGGAGTTCAGGATCACTTCTTGATCATTGCTAGCTTCACGACCGTTCCTTTGCTTCTCTTCTCGCTCTTATTTGCGTATGTTAGCCACCATATCATGCTTAGTCGCTCTTTGCAACCTCACCACCGTGCCCTTCCTTACCCATTAAGCTTTGCTAGTCTTGATACCCATGGTAATGGGATTGCTGAGTCCTCGTGGCTCACATATTACTACAACAACAGTTGCAGTACAGGTTATCACGATGATCATGATGCGAGAGCGATGTTTGTTTGTTTGGAGCTCTTCTTACGCTTCTTCTTGATCGGGGATAGGTTCTGTGTCGGCAGCCCTGGGCTAGCGGGGTGGATGTCGTTTGAGTTTCTGTTTGTGTTTCATCCGTAGTCGGATGGTGCTCTTATGTATGATGATGTTGTATTCGTGTGGCATTGTATGCCTTTTGTATGTATCCCCATCTATTATGTAATGTTGATGTAATGATATCCACCTTGCAAAAGCGTCTTCAAGATGCGCTTCTATCCTTGGTGGGACCTTCGAGTTCCTTTAGGATAGGGTCGCATCTTGGGCGTGATATTCCACCTGCTTTCCGCCTTTGTAGGTGGCCAGCCCGGCTCGAACCGGGACCATGAAGGCCGGAGAAAGGTATCCCTCCGCTTGGAGCGTCACCAGCTCGCTGTGTGGGACTGAAGATCTCCTCCAGTCTCCTGGCTGAGGGCTGGGAGCGCGAGAGGAGGAGCCGCGTCGGCTGTCCATGATGGAGTGGATTTTTGGTCAGAAGCGCTCCGATGAGTACTCGCGGAAGGAGGATGGTGTGATTTGGATCTAGATCCTTGCCTCTCTTATAGGCAGCTTATTCGCGCAGCTTGGGGGTAAAAACGTAAAAATACCCTGGCTTTTCGCATTCGTACGACACGTGGAAGATGGCCATTATTAGGCGTGGAAGCCAAGGAGCGCAACATTTATAAGGAAGCCGGACACTATTCGGCAAGCACATGGAATTTGAAGGAGAACCCGCCTTGCAACGCCGAAGACAATATACGCGCGGACTCGTCGTCATTGAAGCCTGGTTCGGGGCTCTTGAGGAGTCTGGACTAGGGGTGTCCGGATAGCGAACTATCATCATCGGCGGACTCCAAGGCGAAGATACAAGATTGAAGACTTCGTCCCGTGTCCGGATGGGACTTTCCTTGGCGTGGAAGGCAATCTTGGCGATACGGATATGTAGGTCTCCTACCATTGTAACCGACTCTGTGTAATCCTAGCCCTCTCCGGTGTCTATATAAACCGGAGGGTTTTAGTCCGTAGGACAACAACAATCATACCATAGGCTAGCTTCTAGGGTTTAGCCTCTTTGATCTCGTGGTAGATCCACTCTCGTACTACCCATATCATCCATATCAATCAAGCAGGAGTAGGGTTTTACCTCCATCGAGAGGGCCCGAACCTGGGTAAAAGTATCGTGTCCCTTGTCTCCTGTTACCATCCGCCTAGACGCACAGTTCGGGACCCCCTACCCGAGATCCGCCGGTTTTGACACCGACAGTGAGCGTCGCTGAAGGTGCAGCAGCGGCAGGCACCGTATTGCATTTGTCCAGTTCCTCGGTAGCCTCCTCCTCCTCTTCCTATTACTGAGCGTGCTCAGCAGAGGAAAGGCTGCCGGAAGTAGTACAAAGCCCCTCCGTAGTAGTATTTAGGGGCTATTTTGTTCAGTTCATCTGACTATAGATGTGGTGAAACTGTACAACGTAGTTAAAATTAGCTAGTATATATAGTTGAACTAGCTATTTTAGTACATGGTTGGCAACAATTGGGGAAAAGTTTGGTCGGTTCAGCTGTAAAGTTGAACTGTTTGTATAAATTAAGCATGACTGCTTAATCTATGAATGAAATCTATGCTTAATTACTGAATTTTAGTTGCAAAAATTAGATAGTGCTAGTGATTTTTAGCTGCATATTTTAACAAATTGCAGTGTTACAAGGATTGACAAATTACAATGTTACTATATCAACAAATGTCAATCTTTCCAATTTGACAAATGGCAATATACCCAATATGACAGATGCAAATCTTACCAAATTGTCTGTACGTGGTTGCACACGGGTCATCCGAAAAAACCGTTTGTGTTGAAGGGAGGTAGAAATCCTGCTTGCCAAATTTTCTCTTGGCTTAGCGCCGAAGTCTCGCTTTGCATACCTTATTCAATCTGAACCGTTTGCGTTGAAGAGATGCACAAATCCTGCACAGCGAATTTTCCCTTGGCTTACTATGGAAGACCATAGATCTCACTTTGAATACAGGTGTTCTATCTAAAACGTTTGCGATGAAGAGCTGAACAAATCCTGCTCGGCACATTTTCCCTTGGCTTACCGGGAAGCTGTCAGTGTACATACGGGTGTTCTATCTAAAACGTTTGCGATGTTAGAGTGGCAGCTAGTTGTTTCAAAATGCCTTTGTTGACTGTTATTCGAGTGTGCCTTCTCTCAAAATGGACACGAAAATTACCACGGCATGTTGGGTGCCATTCCATGATAGCATGCCAAGTTTCATGAATTTCAGATGAGTTTTGGATTTACTATAATTTTAAAACAAAGTATCTCAACATTTTGCCGGCAGTCAATAGTGCTGGTGTTTGAAATTCATTCCCATTTCTTGCATGGGACCTAAGCATGCACCCAAGGACATGGATTTGATTTTTCAACCAATTTATATGCACTGGAGCTTGTGCATGTACTTCAAATTTGAATTATGCACATAAAATGCCTAGAAAACACAGTTAATATATAAAAATGTCCAAACGAACCTCGAAAAATTCGAAAATTGAACACAACACTCCTGTTGTTCTATGTTGACACTAGAATTTTTTTGAAAGCAATAACAAGCAATGGGTATCATTTCATTCCCAAAGGTGGCACGTTCCCTACCGAAACCGTCAAGCTTGTTGTGAGAAGCTCTGGTTTGTGAGCAGCTTATACCCAAACCTGCCCCAAATGGGAAAAATATTACCATGGCATGTTGGGTGCCATTCCATGATAGCATGCCAGGTTTCATGAATTTCAGACGAGTTTTGAATTTACTAGAATTTAAAAACCAGGTATCTCAATGTTTGCGGCCAAGTGACGGTGGCAGGGTGTTTGACATTAGTTCCCATTTCTTGCATGGGGCCTAAGCATGCAACCAAGGACACATATTTGAATTTTCAACCAATTTATATGCATTAGAGCATGTGCATGTAGTTCAGATTTCAATTATGCACATAAATGCATTGAAAACTCGATTACTACATAAGAAATGTGCTAACGAACCCCAAAAATTCCAAAATTTAACACAACACTCATGTTGTTCTATGTTGACACTAGAGAAAAAAAATTAAATCAAGAAGAGGCAACGGCTATCGTTTCGTCTAGAAAGGTGGAACGTTCCCTACCGAAACCATCAGGCTTGTTGTGAGAAGCTCTGGTTTGTGAGAAGCTTATACCCAAACTTGCCCCAAATGGGACAAAAAATTTACGACGGCGTGTTGATGCCGCTCCATGATAGCATGCCATGTTTCATGAATTCCAGATGAGTTTTTGATTTACTAGAATTTAAAAATCAGGTATCTCAATGTTTGTGGCCGAGTGACGGTGGCAAGGTGTTTGACATTCATTCCCATTTCTTGCATGGGACCTAAGCATGCAACCAAGGAGACAGATTTGAATTTTCAACCAATTTATATCCCTTAGAGCATGTGTATGTAGTTCAAATTTGAATTATGCACATAAATGCATTGAAAGATCAACTAATGCATAAAAATGTCCTAATGAACCCCAAAAAATTTCAAAATTTAACACAACACTCATGTTGTTCTATATGTTGACACTAGAGCAAAAATTGAAATCAAGAAGAGGCAACGGATATTGTTTCATCCAGAAAGGTGAAACGCTCCCTACCATAACCATGAGGCTTGTTGCGAGAAGCTATGGTTTGTGAGAAGTTTATACCCCAACCTGCCCCAAATGGGACAATATTTTTACCACTTCATGTTGCTGTCGTTCCATGATAGCATGTCAAGTTTCATGAATTTCAGACGAGTTTTCGATTTACTAGAATTTTAAAACCATGTATCTCAATGTTAGCGGCCGAGCGACAATGGCAAAGGTGTTTGACATTCATTCCCATTTCTTGCATGGGACCTAAGGTTGCAACCAAGAACACCCATTTGATTTTTCAACCCGTTTATATGCATTGGAGCATGTGCATGTAGTTCAAATTTGAATTATGCACATCAATGCATAGAAAACTCAGTTAATGTTTAAAAATGTCCACGCGAACCCCGAAATATCCCAAAAAATGCAAATGCTCATGTTGTTCTATGTTGACACGAGAAAAAATTATAAAGTAAGAAGATGCAACAAATATCGTTCTGTCCTCCAAGGTGGCACGTTCCCTACCGAAACTATCATGCTTGTTGTGAGAGAAGCTTTGGTTTGCGAGAAGATTATACCATAACCTGACCCAAATGGGACGATATTTTTTTTACCCCAGCATCTTGATGTTGTTCCATGATAGCATGCCAAGGTTCATGAATTTCAGACGAGTTTTGTATTTACTAGAATTACAAAAGCAAGCACCTCAACATTTGCCGGAGAGCCACGGTGCCGTGGTGTTTGAAATTCATCCCCATTTCTTGAATGGGACGTAAGCATCAATCCATGGACACATATATCATTTTACAACCCATTTTGGTGCACCAGAGCATGTGCATGTGGTTTAATTTTGAATTGTGCACCTGAAATGCCTAGAAAACCAAGTTACCGTATAAAAATGTCCAAACGAACCCTGAATGATTCTAAAAATTTTGACGACACACCTATAGTTGCATGTTCACTACAGATAGAAGTTCTAGCAATTCAAATACCATCCTTTGCAGCTGTGACCCCATTATGTAATTCAAATCAAGATGAAAAATCAAGTACATCCCAAATAGTTTATTATCACCAACCATGTGAGATGCAGTACAAAATATCCTGGAGCACCGTCGGTGTATAGTACGCCTATGGCTTATGCAAGAAGGTTCGTCGGCTATAGTCCACAGCCGGCGTGTCAAGCACACTAGCTCGCTCCCCAAATATCATTTCACTGTTAAATCGTCGCCGGTGAAAGATGGGGACGTGGACCTGCGTCCCGAGGGAAACTTCGGCGGCCCACTCCAGCGAGAGCGCGACTGCAGCCGCCAGGCCCTTGCTAACAAGCTTCGTGAGGGCGACCGGAATCTGCGACCGGGCGACCAAGGCAGCCCAAATAGCCGCTATTGCTTCTCAGGCGGCTGCAGCAACATCTGCCTTGGGGATAGCAACTGGCGAGAGCGGCACAGCAGATGTCCGTTCCGCAGCGGCAGCCTTAGCCCTGATGGAGGCCGCCCAGGACCATGTCGAGGCCGCCCACGCCCAACTCGTGGCGGTCACTAAACAAATTGAAAGAAGCTTCTCCGGCAACGGCCGGCAACCCACGGCCGAAGAGTTGGCAATCTCCTAGAGCGTTCAAGTAGCCGTCAGTTCCTGCGCGGCATAACTTGCCACGAAGGAGCCCGTCAAAGCCCAAATGGCGGCCGCCCACGCCCAGCTCGTGGCGGCCTTTTCTAAAGATATGGCGGACGCGGATGGCGAGATGCTTGCCGAGTATGCTGCAATGGATGTCATGGAGCCCCTTCCCCAGTCGACCGTCGAGCGCGAGCTGGAGATGGAGGAGGAGGCAGAGATCAATGAGCACCAGCTGTAGTAGTACTCTTTGTTTTGTTTAATTAAGAGCGTCGGTCTTTAATTTGTTAGAGTAATGTTTAGGCTAGCTAGCTCTATTTAATTGCTAAACTTGCTCGATTAAGAAGTGTGGGTGTGCTGTAGTCTCCTTCGTGTACCCAAATTATGCGATGACGTGGATGAGCACTGTAACCAGGGAAACTGGAACCAAAAATTTTGACGTTCAAACTCATCGCACATGGGTAAAGCTATCTGAATCGTTTGTGATGTTCACATATCATACACAGTTCTGAATAAGGGAGCGTGTCTGATGACACTTTGCACACCAATTTTTTCGCTGAAGCGATTCCAAATTTTTGGCTTCCACGGAAATATCTACCCTCGCCCCCCCGCCCCCTTACCAGAAGCTACATTTCCCTTGTTTCCGCCTTCCTTTCTAAGTTGAAGCCTTCACTCCTTGCTTGCAGCGCCGCCCCCTCGCTGGCGACCCTCCTTCACGCTGCTCGGCCTCGCCTATCTAGGCAGGTAATCCACACCCGACCCCCATCCTCCTCCTCCTTCCACATCCCACATGCCCCGACCGCCGGCGCGAGTGCAACACCTTCCACCCAAATCACCGACCCCTCCACCAAATAAGCGCCGCCCTAAGCCATGGTGCACGCAGTATAGGCAGGATCTCAAGGAGCATTTGACAGCGGAGAAGCAAATCGCGGCCGTGATACGTCTCCAACGTATCTATAATTTTTTATTGTTCCATGCTATTATATTACCCCTTTTGGATGTTTATGGGCTTTATTTTACACATTTATATCATTTTTGGGACTAACCTACTAACCGGA
Source organism: Aegilops speltoides (assembly GCA_021437245.1). NCBI lineage: Eukaryota > Viridiplantae > Streptophyta > Magnoliopsida > Poales > Poaceae > Aegilops > Aegilops speltoides. The sequence goes on from CM038144.1 coordinate 414,405,509, forward strand.
GGCCCAACCCATATTGCTGTTTTTTTGCCTATTTCAGTATTTCGAAGAAAAGCAATATCAAACAGAGTCCAAATGGAATGAAACCTTCGGGAGTGTGATTTTTAGAACGAACGTGATCCAGAGGACTTGGAGTGCAAGTCAAGAAGCAGCCGAGGCTCCCATGAGATAGGAGGCGCCCCCCCCCCCCATAGGGTGCGCCCCTTGTCTCGTCGGCCCCTCGGGCGGCCACCGACGTACTTCTCCTCCTATATATACCTATGTACCCCAAAAACATCCAGGAGGCGGACGAAACACAATTTCCACCACCGTAACCTTCTGTATCCGTGAGATCCCATCTTGGAGCCTTCACCGACACTCTGCCGGAGGGGGAATCGACCATGAAGGGGTTCTACATCAACATCCTTGCCCCTCTGATGAGTTGTGAGTAGTTTACCACAGACCTACGGGTCCATAGTTATTAGCTAGATGGCTTCTTCTCTCTTTTTGGATCTCAATACAATGTTCTCCCCCTCTTTTGTGGAGATCTATTCGATGTAAACTCTTTTTGCGGTGTGTTTGTCGAGATCCGATAATTGTGGGTTTATGATCAAGTTTATCTATGAATAATATTTGAATCTTCTTTGAATCCTTTTATGTATGATTGAGTTATCTTTGCAAGTCTCTTCGAATTATCAATTTGGTTTGGCCTACTAGATTGATCTTTCTTGCCATGGGAGAAGTGCTTAGCTTTGGGTTCAATCTTGCGGTGTCCTTACCCAGTGATAGAAAGGGTTGCAAGGCACGTATCGTATTGTTGCCATCGAGGATAACAAGATGGGGTTTATATCATATTGCTTTAGTTTATCCCTCTACATCATGTCATCTTGCTTAATGTGTTACTCTGTTAAACTTAATACTCTAGATGCAGGCAGGAGTCGGTCGATGTGTGGAGTAATAGTAGTAGATGCAGGCAGGAGTCGGTCTACTTGTTATGGACGTGATGCCTATATACATGATCATGCCTAGATAATCTCATAACTATTCGCTTTTCTATCAATTGCTCGATAGTAATTTGTTCACCCACCGTAATACTTATGCTATCTTGAGAGAAGCCACTAGTGAAACCTATGGCCCCCGGGTCTATCTGTTATCATATTTGCTTCCAATTTACTTTTATTTGCATCTTTACTTTTTGCATCTATATTATAAAATACCAAAAGTATATTTATCTTATCATACTATCTTTATTAGATCTCACTTTCGCAAGTGGTCGTGAAGGGATTGACAACCCCTTTATCGTGTTGGTTGCGAGTTCTCAGTTTGTTTGTGTAGGTGCGTGGGACTTTTGAGGAGCCTCCTACTGGATTGATACCTTGGTTCTCAAAATTTGAGGGAAATACTTACGCTACTATTGCTGCATCACTCTCTGATGAAGTCATGTACCTAGGGTAGAGTCACAGACCTGTCCAAAGTACCCTCCCCAAGGACATCTTCAGATGAAGTTGCCTTCCAGTCGACCAAGAGGGAATCCACTCCACGGACTGGAAGGCACTCGACCACGAAGACTCACTCGACCACCAAGAGATTAAGAGCCGCTCTGTATCCAAACGGTCTATAATTAAGTAGTCTTTATGGTCATGATGACACTTTATGTAGGGTGTTACCAGTAACGCCAATCCTTTATGTACTTTAAACCCTGCATAACTGAGGGCCGGAGAGGTCTGGCGGACACTATATAATCCACCCCCCTCCTCAGTGTAAAGGGTTCGCACCCCTGTAACTCATACACATATAATACAGTCGAACGCCTCCGGGCTCCGAGACGTAGGGCTGTTACTTCCTCCGAGAAGGGCCTGAACTCGTAAATCCCTTGCGTGTACAACTGCTCCATAGCTAGGATCTTGCCTCTCCATACCTACCCCCCATTCTACCGTAAGACTTAGAACCACGACAGTTGGCGCCCACCGTGGGGCCGGTGTCTTAGCGATTTTTGGAGAAGTTGCAATTGTTCTGATTGCCTTCATCATGGTTTCTGGCGGAGTTCTGGTCGAGGGCCGCGAGATCCGTCTCGGCGCGCTCACTTTCATCGCCGACGACTCCGCTTGGCTCCAGGAGGCTCCACTCAACATCGACGCGCTCCCCGTCCGCGGTGCGACGCATTTTCGGGCGTGTGTCCGCAGCATCCTGCTGCGGCAACCGTCGACTCCGTATCGGTCGAATCCTATGTCATCCTCCCTTTCTGTCTCCCGCCAGCGCAAGCGCTCTGGTCGGTCGAGGCTTCAGCGGTGGGTGAGGCACGCGGTTGGTCTCCAATCGGCCACCACCCAAGTTGCGGCAATCGAGCCCGACGAATCTCTCTACGGCCTGTTCGATCTATCGACTGGCTCCATAGAGACTGCATCCGAGTGCGACAGCAGTGATCCGGTTGCGGAGGTTCTGATGGTCAATGGGCCTCGTAGCCCTCCCGGTTTCCCCCGCACCGACGGGATAGACGACGGAGGCGACCCTGCTCAGGCCCACGAGGAATATCAACCCGAGTAGCTCACTTCTCTGCAGAGGGAAGATCTTCGTCGCCGGAACATGGATGCCCTGCATACTCCCATCGCAGGAGAAACTCCCAAGGCTCGCGCCTTGGAGGAGGCACGTTTGGCCAACTTGGTTGAATGCACTCGACTGAAGAACCTCCAGCGAGCACTCGACGAACGCGCGCGGCAACGAGTACCCGACTCCAGTCAACATCAACTCTTTCCGCAACCAACTCAGGTATACCGAACCCCGATTCAGAATCTAGCAGCTGCAGCCCGTATAGCAGAGTCAATTCAGCCCTCTTAGTCAGAGGCTGGTAGAGGCTTGATGCAGATCAGGGATTTGCTCCGAGCAGCAGGAGATCAGAATTCAGCTGTGTCACAATCACGCAACAGGATTCACAGTCGATCCGTTGCTGCGAATACAGTTCAGTCGGCTCATAGCCCAAGATCGCCTCCGCGCCGTGAGGGACGCGAAGGTCGACGTGACCAATATGATGACTGATTCAATCATGATGATCGGCGTCGAGTGCCCACTCCTCCCCCAAGGGGTGGGTCTTACGCCCATCGGCAGCAAGATGACAGGCGCCAGCTCAGTGTTGGGCGAAGAGCTCCGGTCGACCCCAGGGAACCAAGCTTTGACGCGGATCCATCATCGTGCAAGGTTTGGTCGATCGGAACAGAGCTCATCGAGGTGGCCATGACAGAGATGCGCCCACTAGCAGCCGAGTCCATGTTTCAGGTCCAGAGTGTTTTAGCAGAGCCATCAGAGCCGCAGTGATACCCCCAACTTCAGGTTGGCGACTGGGGTAAGTAAGTTCACCGGTGAGTCCAAGCCTGAAACCTGGCTTGAAGACTACCGAGTGGCGGCGGTAATGATGAGGTGGCCATGAAGCACTTACCACTCATGTTGGAGGGTTCGGCCAGTGCGTGGTTGAATCAGTTAGCTCCTAGCAGCATTTACACTTGGGAAGATCTTTCCCGAGTGTTCGTCAGGACATTCGAGGGAACTTGCAAGCGACCAGCCGGATTGACGGAGCTGCAAGTCTGCGTGCAAAAGTCGAATGAAACCCTGAGAGATTACATACAAAGATGGATCACTTTGCATCATATGGTGGAGAATGTGTCTGATCATCAGGCAGTCTGCGCCTTCAAGGATGGCGTTAAGAACAGAGAGTTAAGTTTGAAGTTTGGTCGGACCGGAGATATGACCCTGAGTCAAATGATGGAAATCGCCACCAAGTACGCCTAATGGTGAAGAAGAGGATCGACCAAGTGGAAAGTACAAGCCAGTCGATCGGAAAAGGAAACTCCGATCGGAGCGTATGAAAGCCGAGCCAGCCGGTTCTGGAGAGGCTCGCCGTGACTCGGGGCAAATTCAAAGGAAGCCCAAAGGATCCCTGGAACCCCAAGAAGGTGAAAGATAAGGAAGGAAATGATGTGATGGATGCGTCGTGTCACATCCACATGAAGAAAGACGAAGAGGGTAACTTCATCTACCCGAAACATACCACTCGCCAGTGTCGGCTCTTAATCCAGCAGTTTCAAGGAAAACAGCCCAAGGACAAGGAAAAGGAGTCGGACAAGGCTGAGGATAAAGAGGACAGTGATGGAGGATATCCTCATGTCAATTCCACCCTGATGATTTTTGCTGATGTGGAGAGCAAAAGTCGATTGAAGGTTATCAACCGTGAGGTAAATATGGTCGCCCCAGCGACACCAAGCTATCTGAGATGGTCTCAAACTCCCATTACATTCGACCAGTCTGATCATCCGACTCATATAGCCACCCCTGGGAGGCAAGCTTTGGTGGTCAACCCAATCGTCGAAGGCACTCGACTGACGAAGGTGCTGATGGACGGTGGTAGTGGACTGAATATATTGTATGCAGAGACGCTAAAAGGAATGGGCATTCCGATGTCCAGACTCAGCTCCAGCAACATGAGTTTTCATAGAGTCATTCCTGGAAAGAAGGCTGAGTCACTCGGTCAAATAGCTCTAGATGTGGTGTTCGGCGACTCGAAGCATTTCCGCAAAGAGAAGCTGACATTTGAAGTCGTGGATTTCCAGAGCGCTTACCACGCTATTTTGGGGAGACCAGCTTATGCACGGTTCATGGCTCGACCATGCTACGTGTACCTCAAATTAAAAATGCCTAGCCCCAAAGGTGTGATCACTATCACTGGCAACCGGAAGAAAGCAGAAGAGTGTTTTCAGAAAGGCTCGAAGATTGCGGATGCCCAGATAACAGTTCGTTCCAGTCGTCTGGTGAGACGAAGCCCGTTCACATTCACCCGGCCGACCCCAGCGCAGCTCCGACCCATATTTCTACAACACTTGACTCTAAATAGGAAGAAGCGCTCATCCAGTTCCTCCGTGAGAACTGGGACATCTTTGCATGGAAGCCTGCTGACATGCCGGGTGTTCCCAGGAGGCTGGTTGAGCATCGCCTAAGAGTCGACTCAAAAGCAAAACCTGTCAAAGAACATCTTCGATGGTCCGCCGTCCAGAAGAGAAAGGCCATTGGCGAGGAGGTGGCTCGACTCCTGGCTGCAGAGTTTATCCGAGAGATATACCACTCCGAGTGGCTCGCCAATGTCATCATGGTCCCCAAGAATAACAAGTCACTTCGCATGTGCATGGATTTCAAACATATCAATTGGGCCTGCCCGAAAGATCATTTTCCTCTCCCTCGTATCGACCAAATTGTCGACTCGACTGCGGGATGCGAGAGATTGTCTTTTTTAGACGCCTATTCCGGGTACCATCAGATCCGTCTGTACGGACCCGACGAGATCAAAACAGCTTTTATCACTCCATTCGGGTGCTTCTGCTATGTCACTATGCCATTCGGTCTCAAGAATGCCGGAGCCACGTTCATGAGGATGATTCAAAAGTTTCTACTCACTCAAATCAGTCGGAATGTGGAAGCGTACATGGATGATATTGTAGTCAAGTCACGAAAGCGTTCCGACCTGTTGAATGATCTCGCTGAAACATTTGCCAATCTCCGGAGGTATGATATCAAGCTTAATCCATCAAAGTGCAGATTCGGAGTTCCTGGTGGAAAGTTACTCGGTTTTCTCGTTTCCGAACAAGGAATCGACGCTAACCCAGAAAAAGTTGGCACCATACTCCGAATGAAACGCCCTGTGCGTGTGCATGATGTCCAGAAGCTTACTGGATGCTTGGCCGCGTTAAGTCGATTCATCTCTCGCCTCGGTGAAAAGGCATTGCCTCTTTACCGACTAATGAAGAAGGCATACAAGTTCGAGTGGACTCCAGAAGCTGATGCAGCGTTCGCCGAGCTAAAAGCTCTGCTCTCCACCCAGCCGGTGCTTGCTGCTCCAATCAGCAAAGAGCCTCTGTTGTTTTACATTGCAGCCACAGGACAAGTCGTCAGTACAGTGCTTACGGTCGAGCGGGAAGAAGAAGGGAAAGCCTTCAAAGTTCAGCGCCTAGTGTATTATCTCTCTAAAGTTTTGACTCCATCAAAGCAAAGATATCCTCATTATCAGAAGCTTGTGTATGGGATCTACATGACCATGAAGAAGGTTGCACATTATTTCTCTGATCATTCCATTACAATCGTCAGCGACGCCCCACTGTCAGAGATTCTGCACAACAGAGATGCAACTGGTCGAGTGGCTAAATGGGCGATTGAACTCCTTCCCCTTGATATCAAATTTGAGGCAAAGAAAGCCATTAAGTCCCAATCAATAGCAGATTTCCTTGCGAGTGGATTGAACAATGAGAAGACCGACTCAAGTTCACTTGAGCATTGGACCATGTTCTTTGATGGCTCTAAGATGTTAAATGGTTCGGTCTTTGGGGTAATTTTGGTTTCCCCCCGAGGATATAAGCTCAGATATGTGCTCCAGATCCACTTTGATTCCTCCAATAATGAAGCAGAATATGAAGCACTTTTGTATGGGTTGCGCATGGCCATTTCACTTGGCGTCCGTCGCCTTATGGTTTATGGCGACTCAGATCTGGTGGTCAATCAGGTGATGAAGGAGTGGGACGTTAGAAGCCCATCCATGACTGGATACTGCAATGCAGTGAGGAAGCTTGAAAAGAAATTCGAAGGGTTAGAGCTCCACCATATACCCCGACTAACGAATCAAGCGGCTGATGATTTGGCGAAGATAGGTTCCAAGAGAGAAGCCATTCCTAGTGATGTGTTCTTGGAGCATATCCATACTCCATCAGTCATAGAAGATCCTTTTACCGAAGAAGCTCCGCAGCCCAAGAGTGTCACAGATCCGACTGAGGTTGAAGTTCCAGCAGTGGTCGACCTGATCATGGAAGCATTAGTGATCACTCCCGATTGGACAGTACCGTATATCGCATATATCTTAAGGAAAGAGCTCCCGGAGGACGAAGAAGAGGCTCGACAGATTGTCCGCCGATCTAAAGCCTTTATCGTGATAAGGGGACAGCTATACAGAGAAAGCGCGATTGGAGTTGGTCAGAAATGCATAACGCCAGAAGAAGGTCGAATAATCCTTGACGACATCCACTCGAAGACCTGTGGCCATCATGCGTCCTCTCGGACCATCGTGGCCAAAGCATACTGAGCCGGATTTTACTGGTCGAGAGCGAATGAAATGGCAAAGGAGATAGTCGACAAGTGTGAGGGATGTCAATTTTACTCCAATATGTCACACAAACCCGCCTCAGCTTTAAAGACCATACCACTCGTCTGGCCCTTCGCAGTATGGGGGTTGGATATGGTTGGACCATTGAGAACAGGCAGAAGCGGTTTCACCCATGTGCTGGTAGCAGTCGACAAGTTCACCAAGTGGATTGAGGCTAAGCCCATTAAGAACCTTGATGCCGGCACTGCTGTCAGCTTCATCAGAGAGTTGATATTCAGATATGGAGTCCCGCACAGCATCATCACAGACAATGGGTCAAACTTCGATTCCAAGGAATTCAGAGCGTTCTGCACATCTCAAGGCACACGAGTCGGCTATGCATCAGTCGCTCATCCTCAGTCGAATGGACAAGCAGAGCGGGCCAATGGCTTGATTCTCAAAGGGTTGAAACCCCAACTGATGCGTGATCTCAAGCATGCGGCTGGAGCATGGGTCGACGAGCTTCCCTCGGTGCTTTGGGGGTTAAGGACCATGCCTAACCGGTCGACTGGGAGAACTCCGTTCTTCTTGGTCTACGGAGCTGAAGCAGTCTTGCCGAGTGACCTGCTTCACAACGCCCCTCGAGTCGAGCTCTACACCGAAGCTGAAGCAGAACAAGCACGGCAGGATGCAGTCGACCTTCTAGAGGAAGAAAGGTAGATGGCTCTGATCCGATCGACCATTTACCAGCAAGACTTGCATCGCTTCCACGCCAAAAATGTGAAGAGTCGAACCTTCCAGGAAGGAGATTTGGTTCTCCGAGTGGATCAGCAGAAACCACACAAGCTCGCTCCTTCTTGGGAATGTCCCTTCATCATCACCAAGGTTCTCCACAACGGAGCGTACCGTCTTTACAACATCGAGCACAAGATCGATGAGCCCCGAGCTTGGAACGCGGAGCTGCTCCGCCCCTTTTACACTTAAGTAGCCGCTCGGAAATGTAATAAAAGCACTTCTGTAGTTCATTTTTCAAAAGACAATAGTGTTATAATTTTCCCAGTGATTCTTGTCACTTTTGTTTGTTCAATAAAATTTCCCCCCAGTGGGTGGCTTAGCTGCGAATCCGTTTCTCCTAAGTTTGTAAAAAAAATCCTTGCCGAGTGGTGAGCCAGCCTCCCACTCGGGGGCTTAGCTGCGAATCCGTTTCGCCTAAGTACTATAAAATCCTACCGAGTGGTGAGCCAGCCTCCCACTCGGGGGCTTAGCTGCAGTCCAAGTACTCGCCTAAGTTTTAATAAAATCCTACCGAGTGGTGAGCCAGCCTCCCACTCGGGGGCTTAGCTGCAGCCCAGTGCTCGCCTAAGTTTTAACAAAATCCTACCGAGTGGTGAGCCAGCCTCCCACTCGGGGGCTTAGCTGCAGCATAGCGCTCGCCTAAGTACAAGTATAACGTCGCTCCATAAAAGGAAGACGAGTGTGGTCGATTGCTACCCTCTCCTTCCGAGCCACGCCACAAGATAACGTGAGGCTCCATGAGAAGACGAGGTGCAGGTCGACTGCTACCCTCCTCTTCTGAGCTATGCCACAAGTATAATGTGTTCTCCGCAAGGAGGACGAGGTACAGGTCGACCGCCACTTCCCCTTACGAGCTATGCCACAAGTATAATGTGCGCTCTGCAAGGAAGACGAGGTGCAGGTCGATTGATGCCCTCTTCCTCAGGGAAACGCCGCAAAAATCCTACCGAGTGGAGAGCGGACCTCCCACTCGGGGGCTTAGCTGCAGCCCAGTGCTCGCCTAAGTTTTGAAAATCCTACCGAGTGGAGAGCAGACCTCCCACTCGGGGGCTTAGCTGCAGCCCAGTGCTCGCCTAAGTTTTGAAAATCCTACCGAGTGGAGAGCAGACCTTCTACTCGGTGGCTTAGCTGCAGCCCAGTGCTCGCCTAAGTTTTGAAAATCCTACCGAGTGGAGAGCAGACCTCCCACTCGGGGGCTTAGCTGCAGCCCAGTGCTCGCCTAAGTTTTGAAAATCCTACCGAGTGGAGAGCAGACCTCCCACTCGGGGGCTTAGCTGCAGCCCAGTGCTCGCCTAAGTTTTGAAAGTCCTACCGAGTGGAGAGCGGACCTCCCACTCGGGGCTTAGCTGCAGCCTGCTGCTCGCCTAAGTTTTGAAAATCCTACCGAGTGGAGAGCGGACCTCCCACTCGGGGGCTTAGCTGCAGCCTAGTGCTCGCCTAAGTTTTGAAAATCCTACCGAGTGGAGAGCAGACCTCCCACTCGGGGGCTTAGCTGCAGCCCAGTGCTCGCCTAAGTTTTGAAAATCCTACCGAGTGGAGAACAACCCTCTCACTCAGGGGCTTAGCTGCAGCCCAGAGCTTGCCTAAGTGTGTTAAGGAACAAGTCGATTGCAACAAGTGCTTCATCCTAGCCTGCAAAAGACACCTCAAACCAGACGCAAACATATTCAACGATGAATCTAAGTTCGGATAACGTCTTATGGGACCGAAAGTGCTCGGGCACTAAGCCCGTTAAGGTTTATCAGTTACAAAAACCACTCGGCATACCAAGGCAAATTTAAAGTATCGAGCATAGAAGTTTTTTACCCCTCCTACAGAGGGCTGGAAGGCGCAACGAATTCGTCCAGGTCGATTCCATCTGCGATCCGAGTGGAGGCAGCGATGAAGGTCTCCATGAAGGATCGGAAATCATGCTTCTTGGTATTGGCCACCTTGAGGGCTGCCAGCTTGTCCTCGCGCGCCTCCTTGCAGTGAACACGGGCTAGATACAGAGCAACATCCACGCCGCACCTGGCAGATGACTTCTTCCATTCTTGCACTCGACTTGGAACCTCATTCAGTTGAGTCATCAGAGATTCGAGGTCATTCTGAAGAGTCTGTCTTGGCCAGAGTGTTGTGTCGATGCGGGAAGTTGCGACCTTCAGCCTTGCGAGATAGTCAACAACAGCAGCAACGCGAGATTCGAGTCGGAGAACATTCATGGCGACTTCATCTTTCACAAGAGAGTTGATAGGATCCAGGTTTATTTCCAGTTGACCAGTCTCCTCTTCAAAGTTTTGGCAGAACTCTGCGAGCACAACCCCAGGGTTAAGACAGCAGTCGAACGGAGAGATCATAGTTAAAATGTTTGTTTGATACAAAAGATTACCTTCAAGCATGAGGAATAGCTTCTTGGCGAGTCCTCCTAGATAAGCCTCCAGATCATTCTTCTTTCCCACCAACTCACTGGCCTTGTCACTCAAGGCAATCTTATCACTCTTCAGTCGACTGACCTCCTTGTTGGCCGCATCAAGAGCAGCTTTCAGATTGGTGTTTTCCTCTTCAAGCTTGGTGATTGAAGCCAGCTTCTCATCTGCGAGCTTGGTCTTCTCTAAAGCCGCTTTCTGCATCTCAGCCAAGTCAAGGTCTTTCTTCTTCAGAGCATCCCTCAGTTTGTTTGCAAAGTCACAGTGAGATCAGACTCGGAAACGGACGAGAGGCAAAAGCAGTCGTCGAGGTTCTCACCAAACATACCTTTTGCCTCCTCCTTTGACTTCGTGAAGTTCTCCTGGACAAGTTTCAGATCAAGCTCGAGCCGGATTTGCTTCTTCTCCAGCTCAGTGTAACGAGCCGCAAGCTCGCAAGATTTCTGCGAAGAGCCAATCGACAAATGTCAAAAACAGTTTACTTCCGAGTGACTAAGGAAAAATCATAGCATTACTAAGACTACAGCCGAATATAAACATTCGACCATAGTCTCGGGGACTAAACCCAGTGGGTGCACTTAGCGTGCCCCCACTAGTTTTATCAGTTAAAGTAGATCAGTCGACTAGCAAATACCTCAAAAAAATGTTATCTTCAGACTATAGTCGACTGTCAGCAGTCCACCACAGTCTCGGGGACTACACCCAGTGGGTGCACTCAGCGTGCCTGTTGGAGGGGGCGACAGGGGGATTAACTGCGCCCGCGGCCCCACGCCGCCCACGATTAACCCCCACGAAATTACTGCGTGCAGTAATGACGTGGGGATGCCAACCACCCTCGGCCGCAGCGGATCCGCTCGGGAGCCGAGGCGCGGTAATGGCGGGCCCCGCCTGACGGCCCGTCCCGTCACGCGCGTGGGTAGGCAGACTATCGCCTCCATGTGGCGCCACACGATATGACCGTCTTGACAATGGCAGGGAAGCGTGACCGATACGCCTCCCGTTTCCCGCCACGACTTGCGGACAGTGGCCCTTCGCTGAGCGAGTCCGACTTCGGCAAGGCGGCCCAAAGCAACAAGCGGCCGGGTCTCAGAGTCGGCACTAGGAAGTTTGAAACTGTTGAAGCCCTTCGAGGCGGCACCCGCCGGGCTTCACCAGCTTCGGGGACTACTGTCGGAGTAATGGGCCACGGGTAGGCTGACCCGGGTCCCAAGATCTTTCAAGACATCGGGGCAGGCCGTGCCCCTCAGCCGAGTCCCAGAGGGCGACCTTCAAAGAAGGCCGAGTCCCGGCTGGCAACCTTCGAAGAAGGCCGAGCCCCAGCTGGCGACTCTGAAGCAAGCCGACTCCGGGCTTGCGATCTTTCAGGGGGCCGACTATGAGAGTCGGCCCGCGACCTCTTCACAAAAACTGACGCAGGGTACGGTCCCGACGTGGCCGTCCCCTCAAACCCACGGGAGGTAGGCATGGCTACAGTGAGTCGTACCACCAGGAGATCTTGGTAGGCGGCAACTGTTGCCATGCCCCCTGACTTTCAGCCATCTGCACAAGAGCCTTGTGCCTGACGGCGGCTCGTACTGCCCGAGACCGCCGGGCCCCTGTCGATGAAGGAGAAGAAGACGGCGAGAGTCTCAAGGCGGCCTGCGAGCCGGCCTTCCAGTCGGCCGCCTCTCGATCGAGGCCCCACAGACCATAAACCTGATTGGGCGGGGAGTGGTAGCGGTGATCGCCGATTGGTGTGGCGGCACTATTCCCACGACCCATGACCGAGCCTGCGTCATCGAGTGTTGCATAGTGCCGGCCTGTCCATGAGCCCCGGCCGGCCCGGGCCCAGGTGGCAACGAGGAAGAAGGGCGGTAAAGAAGAGACGGTGGGGCCGCACCGGTCGATTTACTATTGTACCCTCGGGGGTAGCCTATATAAACCCAGGGCACCCATGCACAAAGGTTCGGCCTGGATAGGTTTTAGACACATAGCAAGCGAGAGGAAGGAGCCACCTTGCTTCCTCCACCGCCACCGAAACAGCTCAAGGAGCACCTTTGTATTATCATCCCATAGTGATCATGCGGAGACCCCTTGAGCAGCGATAGGGGTGTTATCTCCCGAGAGCCCCGGTTGGGTAAGATTCGTTGGCGTGCATGTCTCGCCTCATCCGTTTCGAGCACCGCCGACGTTCTACTCGCCCCACCATGATAAGCCACGTTGGCATATGTCGCATCAACCCCGACATTTGGCGCCCACCATGGGGCGAGTGCACCGTCGTCGGAGATCTGATCTCGGCGGAACCCTCTTCCTCCCGGGCGCGGCGCAGCCAGCGCTCACCGGATGGAGTGCGCGATCGACACGCGGCTGCGCGGCGCGAAACCGCAAGCGCGCTGACGACCTCGCCGAACTCATCGGCGAGGTGCCTCGACGAACCCGCGACTGACCGGGGGGCGGGTGGCCCAGAGCCTCCTCGCGGGCCTCCTCGACCAACTCCACGTCGCCGGCGAGCCCGCCAGATTTGGAGTCCGTGGGCTCCTCCGACCCAATGCTGGTCGACTCCGGCGCCGTGTCGCTCGATATCTTCCCCACCAGCGTGGTGGTCTCGATGAGCCGCTTCCGTGCGAGGAGAGTGGCGGAGCGCCGTCCGCGGAGGTGCTCGTCATCGACCACAGCCGAGCACTCCGGCGAATCGCCAGACTCGCCGCTGCCGCCCCGTGAAGACAGCCGCGCCCATCCCGGAAGGATGCGACGCGGAGATCTTTGAAGAACGCCTTCAGATCGCCGAAGGCGCCAGAAGTTGGCGAGCATGAGGCGCTTTGTCGAGCATACCAGCGCGAGATGGATCGTCTGTAGGCGGCTCGCCGACTCCCACTGGGCCGAGCCGTCTAGAGTGCGGTCCGAGAGCTGGCCGCCATCACCGATTTGCTTTCGGCGAACGCCCGTGTCGCCACCACCGCGGAGAACATCCGCGTCGCCTGGCGGCGACCGAAGAAGCTGAAAAACGTCGAAGGGAAGAGCACCGTGTAATAATGGAGCGAGTCCAGCAGCTCCTCGATGCGTTCGCGGCAAAAACGCAGCAGCGGCCTGCAGGCAGCGCTGCGGCAACGAACGACGACTTACCCTACGCCGAGATCAAGCGCGACCTCCAGGACGCCGTGGCGGAGTTCGCGGAAGGAAAGAGAAGAGCCGGCTGCAGTCAGCCGGACTCGCATCACCATCGGCGTGACCAAGGCGGCGCCCAGGCGGTGGAACGGCGAATGATTATCGCCTCCCCCACCCAAAGAAGGCGGCGAGTTTCTCTGCCGCTGTTGAGCATATCGACTCTTGAGTCGCCTTGGCGCCGAGAAATCGAGAAGAATGACGCCCGCCACCGGATCGACCGACTCCACAGATCCTGGTGTTAGAAGAAGAAGATGAGTTGGGTCCGCCTTGCTTCGGCCCCGCATCAGAGATGAGCCCTTCCCCAAAGGGTTCACGCTCCCCGAGATCGCCCAAATACACGGCTCCGTGAAGCGGAGGATTGGCTGATGAACTACTCCATGGCCGTCAACATAGCCAGCGGCAACAAGCGAAGTCGCCGTGAAGTATGTTCTCTCATGCTCGAGGCACGGCCGGACATGGCTGAACAGCTTGAAGCCCGCAAACATCAATAGCTGGGTCGACTTTACCGAAGCCTTCATTCGCAACTTCACCAAAGACGCATAAGCGACCTCCCAAGCCGCGCCAGCTCTCCTTGTCGTCCAAGGCCTGAAGAATCAACAGCGACTACCTCACGCTTGGGGCGAACTTGAAACTCCTGCGGGCGTGCGAGGTGCAGAGCCATCGAGTACTTTCACGGCCGGTGCCGAGAGGGCACCCTCCTCAAGCCAAGCTCCTCTGCAGCAGGCCGAAACCCTCGACAGGCGCTAGTCATAGCGCGACAAGTATCTGCAGCCGACTCTTCTATGAAGAGCGGAGATACAAGTCAGCCATGGTGGCAAAGTGATTCCCAGGCCCCAGAACCCCGGTGGAGGCGCCCGGCCCGGCAGCTGACGAGCGACAACAAGCGCCAAGGCCCTCTGCCGACTTCAATAGTCGGCGGTCGCAGTGATAGAAGATCGGCAACCCGGAGGGCAGCCTCCGAGCCAAGCGTGAAAGCGGCAAGTCAATTGGTTGCGGCTTTCTCCTATAAACAAACTTTGGATGGACCTTGCAAATTCCTGTGGCCTTGAAACCGTCGAACCACACCACCCAGGAAGTGCCAGCGGCTGCTTGAGATCGCCAAGGGAGGCGGCCTTGCTCCTCCGCCGCTCGTGCAGAGACCCGCTTCCGCCGCCACCCCCAGTGGCGGCTCGGCCCGATCAGCCTGATCAAAAGGCGAGTTCCCGGAAGAACCGCGGAGCCTATGTAGTGTTCACCAGCATGGCCGATGACGGCGGCCAGCGACCACCAACAGCAAGAAGTCGACACCATAGCAAGCCCAGCGCCCAGAGTTCATGCCTTGGTCAAAGCCTATCGGTGGAGGTCAGGCGGATCATCCAGTGATGCAGTCGGGCTCCTACTCTCTGGTCCTAAGCGCGACCTTAGCTTGATAGGCGGAGCCGCCCGTTTCTCACAGGTCTGATTGATGGAAGGCTGACATAAACATCTGTACAAGGACACAATGGAAAGCTTGGAATCGGCGAAGGCAGTGCGAGCAACCGCACGATATTCCATGGAATTGTACCGGCCTCTCCTGCTCACCCGATCGGCAAGATTACGATAGGCGTCCTCTTGAGGAACAAAGATCACTTCCACGAGGCACATGCGGTTCGGTGGTAGACTGGAAGCCGTACCATGCCATGCCTGGCCGGCCTACCTTAGCCAAATTCATGGCGGTTCCCCATTCGCCTACCTCAAGATGAAGATGCGAGTTCAAGGGATTACATTCTTTGGCGATTACAAGAAGTCGTCGCTTGCGGCGACCGAGAAGCGATCGGCTGGCGAGTCTTTGGTGATCATGGCGGAAGCGGCTCCTTGACCGCGTCGTGGCGATGGCTGGGAAGCGGCCGGAGATGTCGCTGACCCCCAAGGTCGGAGTAGAAGGATCGTTCAAGCGGCTAAAGACCAAGAAGATACCCTTGGACCGGGCACCTTGAAATCTGTTGTCATAGGCACGAGGCCTCGGCAGCAAATAGGAAAAGCGAGCTCGTCGATTTCCTCTGTGAGTCGGGACATCTTCGCGTGGTCCCCCAAGGACATGCGGGTGTACCTGGCAGGTCCTTGAGCACAAGCTACGTCGGGCGGAAGTAAACCCGTCGAGGCAGCCCTTGCGCCGCTGTCGAGAAGAAGAAGAGAGTTGTGGGAGAAGAGATGGCCGGCTCCTGGCGGCGGATTCATCATGGAAGTGTTTTTTCGGAGTGGTTAGCCAACCTGTGCTTTGGTATTGAACAAGAATAAGCGATGGCGGGTGTGCATAGACTACACCAGCCTCAATAAAGCCTGCCGGAAGGATCCGTTTGCCCTGCCAAGATTGATCAGGTGATAGACTCCATAGCGGATCACGAGCTGTTGAGTTTCCTAGATGCATACTCGGGATATCACGGATCAAGTTGAATCCAGCGAGACAGACTAAAGACCGCATTCATCACGCCGTTTGGAATATACGCTGCGACAATGGCGTTCGGCAGGAATGCGGCGCCACCTTTCAGCGTTGCATGCGAAGTGCCTCCTCAAGCAACTCGGCGAAGCGCATGCGTCTACGTGGATGATGTGGTGGTGAAGGCGGAAAAGCGTGGGGCGCTCTTGGAAGACCTCAAAGAGACCTTTGAAAATCTGCGCCGATTCAGATCAAGCTCAACCACGAGAAGTGCGTGTTGGTCCGGCGGACAACTCCTCGAGCTTTGGTCTCGAGCAGCGGCATAGAGTGCAACCCCGTGAAGATCAAGGCCATTGAGAGAATGGAGGTACCCAGCCGACTTTTGGACATGCAGAAGTTCACCGGCTGCTTGGCGTCAATCAGCCGATTCATCGATCGGTGGGCGGCTTCGCCTTTGTCATCCGATGAAGAAGACCACCTTTTCGAGTGGAACCACAAGGCGGAGCGAGGCATTTCTCCAACTAAAGAAGATCTTGGCGACTCCCCTGTCTTTGGCGGCTCCGACTCCCAAAGAGCCCATGCTCTTGTACATCGCCGCCACCACCGGGTAATCAACCACAGTTATTGTAGTCGAACGCAAGGAGGAAGGCAAAGGCGCTTCGGTCCGAGACCGGTGTATTACGAGCGAAATCTGTCGACCTCCAGCAGAACTACCCTCACTATCGAGAAGATGTGCTACGGCGTGCATTTTGCCGCCAGAAGCAAGCCCTACTTTCAGAGCATCCAATCACGGTGGTTTGCACCGCTCCACTCGCCGAGATCATTGGAAGCGAGATGCCTCCGGCCGAGTGGCCAAGTGGGCTATCGATCTAGCTCCTTACACCATCTACTATCAACCTCGCACCGCCATCAAATCGCGGTATTGGCGACTTCCTCGTCGTGGGCGAGACTCGATACTACCACCGGCCGACTCTACTCATTGGCGGCTGCACTGCGACGGCTCCAAGATCGCACCGGCCTTGGAGCGGCGTCGTCCTCACCTCCCCAAAGGCGACAAGCTCAAATCGTCTTTGCAAATCCACTTCGCCGCCTCCAACAACGTCGCCGAATATGAGGCGCTTGTCCACGGGCTCCGGTTTGCCAAGGAACTCGGCATTCGCCGGATCTTGTGCTACGGCGACTCCGACTTGGTGGTTCAGCAATCATCCGGTGATTGGGACGCCAAAGATGCAAACATGGCGAGCTACCGCTTCTGGTGCAGCAACTCGGCGGATATTTTGAGGGTGCGAATTCCTTCACGTGCCAAGAAACGACAGCGATCAAGTAGGCGCCTTGCGCGAGTCGGCTCTACTGTAGCGATACCTTCGGCGTCGCCCTTTAGCGCCTCCTTAAGCCGTCTATCAAGCCTTCACCAGAATCCGACTCCATCTTCGCGCCGGCTCCGCCAGAAATATTCGGATCTGACTCCAAGGCCCCGGCAAGCGACCTCAAGAAATCCACAGTCGGCCCGGGGACTGCGTCGATCGGCGAGGGACTTGAGCTCAGCCGGGACTCGCCCGATCGGCTCGAGGACTTCAAGCCCAGCCGGGACTCGCGCCGGTCGGCTCGGAAGCTGCGCCCGATCGGCCAGAGATTCCCTCGATCCGACAAGCGGCGGACTCCAACCCGCCGCCTCCCAGCCCAGCCACCCTTGTCCAAATCGGCTGTGGTAGCGATTGAAGAGATAGCGAGCACCTTCATGGGCGCAGCCCATCCTCAAATTCCTAGGAAACAAGGAGTTACCAGCCAGCGAGACCACAGCTCACAGCAAGTACAACGTCGGCAAGACAGCCTACACCATAGTCAGCAGAGAGCTAGTCGGTAGCGGTGTCCTTTGGTGTCCACCAGCTGCGTGAAGTCGAAACAAGGCCAGCGATCCTCGAGAGATATCCATCGAGGCGAGTCACGGCCACCATGCGGCTTCAAGAGCGCTCGTGGCCAAAGCCTTCGGCCGCAGTTTCTTTTGGCCGACCATACAGGAAGAAGCTAAAGAACTAGTCAAGAAATGCAAGGGGTGCGGTGTTCCTCTCAAGCCCCTTGACCGGCTTCATGGCGAAGACAATCCCCATTACTGGCCCTTCGCAGGTTTGGGGCTTGGACATGGTGGGACCATTCAAGGCGGCCCGGCGGCCTAACTCATTTGCTTGTCGCGGTGGACAAGTTCACCAAGTGGGTAGAAGCAAAGCCCATCAAGAAATTAAGCGGGCCCTGGCTGTGACCTTCATTGCCGACATCACGGTGCGATGCGGCATACCGCCGATATTATCATGAACAACGGCACCAACCGCCAAGGGCGCCACAGCACGTTTACTGCGATGTAGGGCATCCGTGGACTTAAGCGTCCGTTGCCCATCCATGATCAAATGGCCGGTAGAAACAGACCAATGGCCTCATCTTGTCGGCATCAAGCCTTGATTGGTCGAACCACTCGGCGCTTCGGCCGTTTGTTGGGTCGAAGAGCTGCTGCCGTCCTCTGGAGCATGCACAACCCCAAACAAGTCAAGCGGCTTCACGCCATTCTTCCTCTTCTCTGATGCGAAGCCGTCATCCCGACGGACATCTGATTCGACTCTGCGAGTCTCCATGTACACGAAGAGGAGGTGAGGAAGACGCCAAAGGGGCGTCGATCTGCTGGAAGAGGGCCGATTGTTGGCACTCGATCGGTCCGGCATCTACCGTAGATGCGCACCGATACTACAATCGCAAGGTCAAGCGAGATCGTTCCAAGAGGCGACCTTGTGCTCCGGCTGATTCGAGAGAACAGCGGCCAGCTAAGTTATCGGCGCCTTTGGAAAGATCCCTTCATCATCGCAAGGTGCTAGGGAGCAGCGCCTACTATCGTCGGCGCTTTCGAAGCCTCGGCGCGCAAGAGGGACGACTCCGGCAAAAGCAGGCGCCCGTGGAGCGCAAATCTTCTGCGAAGATTTTACATTGATGCGGTATGTATCCGCTACCCTCTTTGTATTAAAGTACTAAGACCTTAGGCCCCGGGGCGAGCTCGGGGACTGCCTTTTTGATTATACGTATGATATGGATCACGCTTCGAGTATGCTTTCCTTTTATCATACTATCGGCACGGGTCCGACTAGTCGTCCGAGGGACTCGCCGCCTTGCGCTATGAAATGCTCCCTGAAGTCAGACAAGTAATGTGCCACGCTCAAAGCCGTCTCTGCCGAAAGCGCAGCTTCATGAGTGTTGTCGATAGCAGGAGGGACGGGGAAAAACGAAAGTGCACACATGAAAAACGGCTAAGGACTTAAAAGCTACGCATAGCCCAAGCCGGCTGCTAGCCTCCCCTTACCGAGCCGACTCGCGAGTAGTCGGCTCGCAGTCTCAATTTTCATCAAGAATAGCCGACTCTCGAAAGTTGGCCTGTCGATTTTCAGCCGACTTGCTAAGATATTCTAAACGACTAAGTACTTGCCTCCCTAAAGTAGCTGAGCACTTGACCCGGCGGCAGTCCACAGAGCGGCTGCCCAGTCGGCAAGACGGCAACTGAAGGAAGGCGGCAAAGGAAAAAGTCTAAAGAACCAAAGCAAGGAAAGGCGGAAATTTGATAAATATTTACATAAGGCCCTTGGCCGAATACACCCCGTGGGTGGAATTGTTCGAAACAGACAAGTTTTTTAAAAGAACAAAAGAGACAGGTAAAACTGAAGCACTCTAGGGGGCTGCCTCCGGAGCCGGAGGGTCGGAGGTGGCGGCGATGTCGGACGTCGGGGCAGTCGGCTAGGCGGTCTCGGCTTGGCCGCCTCCAGCGACGGTCGCCTTGTCCTTCTGAGGCTCATTCTTTGGGCCTTGATCAGTGAGGCTGGCCGCCTGCTTCGTCCTCTGGCGCCTCCTCCTCGCTTCCGTCCTCCGACTCGTCCTCCTCCTCAGCGCTCGAGCCGATCACCTCCGCCAAGTCCTCCTCGTACTCCGGGTGCATCCCGAACCACTCCGGCGGCACCTCCTCGCTGCCGTCGGTCCACTCGGGCACAAATACACTGGTGTCCGTGTACTCGGTGATCGCCGCCCTTGTATCAACAAGGGCGCCTTCTCGGCCTCGGCTCGGCTGGGCCTCGACCAGCAGCGGCCAGACGGTCGAGTCCAGCCAGATACCACCCTTTGGCGAGCTCCAAGGCCCGGCGTGCTCGGCGCGGGCGAGAGCCTCAAGCCTCGGGCGACCGCGGCGACCTCAGCCGGTCGGCCGTCCATTTGGCGGTGCAAAAAGTGGCACCTCCGGCCCGCAGGCGGCAACGACTTGGCGCCGGCAGCGTTGAAGACGGCGGCGGCAGCGATGAAGCGGGGCGGCGAACCCGATGCTCGAAGCTGCTGCGTCGATGGTTCGAGGCGTTAGCGGCAATCCGCCATTCGCCCGCCGCTCCTCGAGCCGCCTCGATGGCGGAGGAGCGGCTGCAGTGGCGAAAGAAGTCTGCCAAGATAGAAGAAGGCGGTCGGAAAAATCAGAAATCAGCTGACACAAGAGTCGGAAGACCAAAGAAGAGAAAAAAAATTACCGTCGGCGATGTCCTCAAGCTCGTGGTAGCGGAGGTCGACATCGCCTCCCGGTCGGTCGGGCGGGCCTTTCGACCTCGAACTTCGGCTATGAGGGCATCCTCCGCGACTTAGCGTCTTCTGCGCCTACGGAGCAGCTCTTTACCTTTCGGCCAGGCTGCGTCGCCCGGCGAGTCGCGCTCTTGGATGAGCTTATCGCCTCCTCCTCCTTGGCGCGACAGGCGGTGTTGGCCTCGCCCAGCTGCTCTGAAGGGCGGCGTTGGCGCCTAAAGTTCGAAGGAAAAAGACAAGAACATTATCGAAGAAAGGTCGCCGGGAGATCCGGCCCGGCGCTCAGCGATCGGCCGAATCTCGAGGACTACAGCCAGCATGGTGCCTTGTGCGCCCAAGAAGAAAGAATTAGCTCACCTCGGCTTTCCGTCGGATCGGCGGTCCGCTTCCTCGGCTCTTCAACATTGCGGTTGAAGGCGGGCGTATGAGATTGTGGTATTCTGCAAAGCCGCCAAAGCAAAGTTAGCCGGAGCTCACGGAAGGAGCTCGAGTCGCTGCTCAAGCAGCCGACCCGAACTCGAGGCGCACCCGATGGAGTGCGTGGCGCCCACGGAATAAAACGAAACTAAAAAGGAAAACGAAACATACCGGACGGAGGTCCGCAGGGCGAATGCGCTTTGGTGTAGAGTTGGGCGTCGCCCTCTTTGCGCGCCTTCGATTGGGCGTCGAAGGGCTGGTTCAGCGGGCGGTGCCGCCTTCGCAGCCAGCCGGTGGGCGCGGCACTTTCGAGGCCTCGGCGTCCAAGTTCGCCGAACTTGCAGCGCCGGTTTCCCGAGCTCGCGGCGCTGAGTTCGTCCGCTCAATCCGACGGCGCGCTGGCACGGCGACCTGAAGAAGCAGCTGCGTGTCAACGTCGTCCGCAGTCGGAGGATCCTGCGGGTCCACCGGCTGCTTGCCATGCGGCCTCGAAGACGGAAGCGGCGGAGGCGGCGGAGGCGGTGCGTGAGTATCCGAGCCGGAGGCGTCGTCGCCCTCCTCCGCGAGAGGGTTATAGCGCCGACCACCGTCTCGCCCTGAACTTCGAGGGCGGCGGCGCCGGCAGCGATGGGGGACAAGCATCGCCGATCGACGACGTGCGACCTCCTCGGCATGCCGCTTCACCGCGGCCGCAGCCACGGCCTCCTCTAGGTGCCGCTGGGCGTTGGCGGCCGCCTTCTCGGCCTCCGCCTTCTCCAGGCGGTCGGCCTCCTCCTCCTCGCGCTTCTCTCGCGCATTCCGTGTCGTCGCTTCCTGAAGGTCGGTGGCGGGATCAATCCGCCGCGTGTTGGCGGATGTCTCCACCGACCCCATGACGGAGGGGACGACGGCTCTCTCAAGGGTGGGAAAATCAGAAAGACTCAAGCGAGATCCAGAAAAGAAACGACAGAGTAAGAAGACTCACGAGGAAACTAGCGGCGGCCTTCTCACTTCCTTCCGGAAGCGGTTGGCGCGGCCGCCTCCTCCGGCAGTGGCGGCGGCGCTCCTTGAACTTCTTCGACTTGCCGCGGGCACACTCGGCCGGCGTGGCGCCTCTTCATGCCGGCTTGGCTGGAGGAGCGGCTTTTCGGTGGCGGCGGGGCGACTTCCGTGTCGGCGTCGTCCTCGGGCCGATCGGCGAAGGTCGCCGGCGGCAAGCCGCCGTCTGCCCTCTCCGCCGCCTTGGCGTCGGCGTCAGCGCCATGACCCTCAAGTCGGGTCGTCGGCGTCGCTAGCCTCATGGTCGGGGCGTGGTCGCTGGCTCTCTTAATGGCGCCCGGCTGCAGGCGCCGTGAGAGGTTCTTTCGAAGACGCCAACAAAGATCGAGCTCGAAGTCGGACGCATATAAGATCGAGCTGCAGATAGATGCGACTTACCTTTGGAGGGGGGTTGTCGCGCGAGTACGGCTCCTTGCCGAACTGCCACTCCTCCGTGAACCCGCAGTGGGCGATGTGGTTCACCAAGTTCGCCACCTCCCCACGCGGCATGTCCCTGGTGCACAGCCGGCTCGGGTCGTGTCGGCCGCTCATCTGGCAGATGAGGTGAGGCCGGCCTTGGAGCAGAAGAACCCCGGCGCCTGGCGGCGCGAGAAGATCGAGGCTGACGAGCCCCTCCGACTGCAGCATGACTCGGAGCCGCGCCATGGCGCCGTTTCCGGAGGTCGAAAGAGACTTGGATCGATGGGACCAACTGGCCAGCCGGCCAGTCAGCGGCTCGGGGTCGAAAGGCGGCAGGTTGACCCAGTCGCCGTCGGTGGAGATGTTCTTCACGTAGAAGTAGGACTTCTGCCACATCTTCATCGACTTCACCAGCGGGATGGGCGGAAAAGGATTGTCGGCCGTCGAGCGCCACACCGCGATGTAGGTGCTGCACTGAGCCGGTGTGCCGGCGGCTTGAGTGCCGAGTTTTGCAGAGAAGAACTCCCCCCACAGCTCGAGGGTGGGGAGAACGCCGAGTAGCCGCCGCGCAGGTGGCGGCGGATGAAGCACCACTATGTTGGGGGTGAGGTGGTGCGGCTGCAGCTTGTGGAACTCGAGAAACGAGCGGAAGAATCCGCTCGCCGGAAGCCCTAGCCCGCGCATAAGGTGCGAGCGGAAGATAACCCGCTCGCCTTCCGCCGGCGCGGGCCGGATCTCTCCGCCCGGCGGGGCAGGCTTACACCAGTCCGGCTGGGAGGCGGCGAAGTCAGCGAAGAACTCGATATCCTCCGCCTCCACGTCGAAACCATCCCACTCGCCGGGCCTTGGCGGGGCGCGGCGAAAAAGCTCATCGCCGGCGAGGAGGCGCCTTGGCTCGCGGCGGAGAAGAATCACGATGGTTGTGGCGGCGAAGGAGAAAGCGGGAGAGCGGGGAGAGTGCGCGTGCAGTGCGCTCGCTCCCCCGCCTACTTATAGCCCTACGGGCTGAAAGCGAGGCGGCGATGGGATTAAGCTGCGCCCGCCCCCGCCGCCCGGTGCCCCACGGTTCTCGCGCGATAACGGCGTGGAGATGCCAACCGCCCTCGGCGCAGCGATCCGCTTCGGGGCGAGGCGCGGTAATGGCGGGCCCCGCCTGACGGCCCGTCCCGTCACGCGCGTGGGTAGGCAGACTATCACCTCCACGTGGCGCCACACGATATGACCGTCTCGACAATGGCAGGGAAGCGTGACCGATACGCCTCCCGTTTCCCGCCACGACTTGCGGACAGTGGCCCTTCGCTGAGCGAGTCCGACTTCGGCAAGGCGGCCCAAAGCAACAAGCGGCCGGGTCTCAGAGTCGGCACTAGGAAGGTTGAAACTGTTGAAGCCCTTCGAGGCGGCGCCCACCGGGCTTCACCAGTTTCGGGGACTACTGTCGGAGTAATGGGCCACGGTAGGCTGACCGGGTCCCAAGATCTTCAAGACATCGGGCAGGCCGTGCCCCTCGGTAGGAGTCGAGGGCGACCTTGAAGAAGGCGAGTCGGTGGCGACCTTGAAGAAGGCCGAGCCCCGGTGGCGACTCGAAGCAAGCCAACTCCGGCTTGCGACCTTTTAGGGGCCGACTACAGAGTCGGCCCGCGACCTCTTCCTTGGCGACGCAGGTGCGGTCCCGGCGTGGCCGTCCCCTCAAACCCACGGGAGGTAGGCATGGCTACGATGAGCGTACCACCGGAGATCTCGGTAAGGCGCGCAGCCTGTTGCCATGCCTCCCGACTTCAGCCATTGTCGCAAGGCCTTTGTGCCACGACGGCGGCTTGTACGGCCCGAAGACCGCCGGGCCCCCTGTCAGTGAGGGAGAAGAAGACGGCCGGAGAGTCTGAAGACGGCCCTGCGGGAGCCGGCCTTCCCAGAGTCGGCTGCCTCTCAGTCAGGGACCCACGAACCATAAACCTGATTGGACGGGGAGTGGCGACAGTGATCGCCCGATCGACGGCGGCACTGTTCCCACGACCCCATGACCGAGCCTGCGTCATCAGGAGTGTTGCACAGTGCCCGGCCTGTCCTTGAGGCCCGCCATCAGCGAGCCCGAAGCCGGCGGGAAGAAGCGGCGGCGAAGAGACAGAACGGTGGGGGCGCACCAGTCAGTTTACTATTGTACCCTCGGGGGGTAGGCCTATATAAACCCCCCGGGGCACCCATGCAAAGGGTTCGGCCCTGGATAGGTTTTTAGACACATAGCAAGCAGAGGAAGGAGCCAGCCTTGCTCCCTCCTGCCACCCGAAACAGCTCAAGGAGCACCTTTGTATTATCATCCCATAGTGATCATGCGGAGACCCCGCAGAGCAGCAGTAGTGGTGTTATCTCCCCGAAGAGCCCCGAAGCTGGGTAAGATTCGTCGGCGTGCATGTCTGCGCCTCATCCCGTTTCCAGGCACCGGCGACGTTCTACTCGCCCCCACCATGATAAGCCACCCGTTGGCATATGTCGCATCCAACCCCCGACAGTGCCCCCACCGGTCTATGAATCCATTCAACCTAATTGAGTTAAGAAAAAGCTAAAGACATAAAGACTATGGTCGACTGCCAGCAGTCCACCATAGCCTTGGGACTACACCAGTGGGTGCACTCGGCGATGCCCCCACTAATCCGAATTTCAATCAACACACCCGGTGGGTGTAATGATGATACTAAAATTTTCAGAGAGAAGGATTTCAAATATCATATCCCTATGAGTAAGTGGTGACCGATCGACTGAACATTACTCGAAGAGCTGAATGGCGTCATAAGCTGCTGATGGCGTCTCGGATTGCCTTCACTTGCTCCATCATGACCCCTGCCTGGCGTATCGCTTCTTTAGCAGCACTGGCTTGGTCCTCTGGGACGTGGTGGGTCGAGAAAAGTGAAGGTTGAGCAGCACTTTCGATGACGAAGGCGAGCACTCGTCGCCGCACCGCAAAGGATCTGGTAGGCGAGTGACGTTGTCCCCCTCCACGACCAACGTCTCGGGTGCTGACACGTCCTGAGTCGCCTTGCCAGCAGACGCTTTCCTGTTCCTCCTCTGCCTCAGTGGTTCCTCGTCATCGTCGTCAGGAAGGTTGATAACGACGTTAGATGGAGCTGCAGAAAAGAATCAAAATTAGAGACAAAGAGCCAACCGACTGAAGACAGAACAACAAAAGTCATACCAGGTTTTGAGGTGACAGCATCTTCCATCTCGTGATCTTCAGCCCTGGCCGAGGTATCAGAAGTAGCAGCACTGCAGCTCCAGAAGTCAGTCGATCAGCTCATGAGTCGACCAAGAATAAATTCATGTGAAACGGGAAAACTCAAGTTACACCATTACCCTGAGATAGTGGGGATCGCCATCTTCATCTTCGGCAAGACCTTCGCCGGCTTCGATGGTGCCACTCGAGATTGCTTCGGAGCTTTCTCAGTCGGCACCAGAGAAGTCGTCCGAGGATGCTTGGTCGACTGCATGACAGGTGCAACCCCCTTCCCACGCTCGGCTGCAGGATCATGGACAAGCTTTGAGCGTCTTTCCGAACGAGGAGGTGCAACTTCCTCCTCCTCCTCCTCCTCTTCCTCCTCAACAGAGTCATCATCTTCGTCATCGTCATCAGCATCCAAATCCCACTCCTCCGGACTTTCGCCCCCACTTCCTTCCTCCTCCTTAGTCGGCGCTTGTGCTCCATTGGGCATCGAGTACAATTCAGTGGTGGCCTGACAGACAACAAAACAAGACAAAGGTCAATCGACCAATTTGCGGTGAAGCAGAATGAACAAAGCAAGATCACAACTGGAGATAAGTGGTCATACCGTGTCCGGTGTATAGGTATGGTCGAGTGGGGGGATCCTCCTAGCCCCTCGAGGGTTATCCTTACTCCCTGTGATGGCAGCCATCCACCTCTCCAGCGTGGCGTCATTGACCGCCTATGGATGGACCCAAGTGGTATCTTCGGTGCCGCAGTACAGCCACATCGGGTGGCCTCGGTATTGGAGCGGTTGAATTCGCCGTCGAAGGAAGACCTCCAGAAGGTCCATACCCGTCACTCCGTCCCGAACGAGCTGGACTACGCGCTCCATCAACATTTTTACCTGAGCTTTCTCCTCAGGAGCACCTTTAGTGAAGAGGGTTTGTTCACTCAGTCCATGGAGAACGGAGGGAGACCAGTCGACTGCCCCGGTGTCGACTCGTCTTGGCAGTAGAACCAGGTCGACTGCCACCCTCTAACCGACTCGGGAAGGGTCATGGCCGGAAAAGCACTCTTACTCCTCATTTGGATCCCAAGACCCCCGCACATCTGGATAACCTTGGTCCTCTCATCATCCGGACTCGCCTTTTTCACCGTCTGTGAGCGACAGGTGAATATGTGCTTAAAGAGACCCTAGTGCGGTCGACAACCCAGGAAGTTTTCACACATGGACACAAAAGCAGCAAGATAGGCAATGGAATTGGGAGTGAAATGGTGGAGTTGCGCCCCAAAGAAATTTAGAAACCCTCGAAAGAAAATACTCGGTGGCAGAGAGAATCCGCGATCTACATGAGTGGCTAGGAGAACGCACTCACCCTCCAGTGGCTGCGGTTGCCACTCGGTCCCCGGGAGTCTTGCTGACCCATGAGAGATCAATCCCTCATTGGCCAAGTCGTTGAGATCCCCCTGGGTGATGGTCGAGCGGATCCAATCTCCTTGGACCCAACCTTGCGGCAGGC
Organism: Aegilops speltoides; assembly: GCA_021437245.1. Classification (NCBI taxonomy): domain Eukaryota; kingdom Viridiplantae; phylum Streptophyta; class Magnoliopsida; order Poales; family Poaceae; genus Aegilops; species Aegilops speltoides. The sequence goes on from CM038144.1 coordinate 414,432,483, forward strand.
GGGACCTTGACGAAGATCCGCCCCGGCTGGTCGCTCTTCCCTTCACTTTCGTTGTTGCCGTTGCCTTCTTCGCTCGCTCCAAGGCCGCCGTCTTCCCCTTCACCATCATCGCCGGTGGCGTGCGTGAGGAGTGGGTGGGCGGAGGCAAAAGCGGGCGCAACAGGCGGGATGAGGAAGGCGGAGAGGGAAATGGAGATGCACTATTCAGAAAACCCTCGCCCTGCACCTTATATAGAGACGCGTCCGAGTGGATGACAGGTAGGCCCGGACGGTCCTGTCAAATCCTGAAACAGTCGCGCGTGCGATACGTGGCGAAAAAGGCGGCGCGGAAATCGAGGCGTCTACGCCTTATCCCATCTGAGTACCGCAGCCCACCCCGCTTCGCGCGCTTCCCAAAATTCGGATCCCACAAAATCTGCTAACGGCAGATCAACCTGTCAGACGGTAGATTTCCTACGATCCGTCGCTCGAAAGTTCACTAAGTTCAAAGTTCACTCGACAGAAGAAAAGAATGGATCAAGGCGACTGAAAGAAAAGTTGATGCCAACGTTAAAAATGGTCATTGATCCAAGATGAGACATGCTCGGAACACCAAAAACAGGTCGGAAAGATTATCAACTCCTTCCTCACTCAAACCTCGATCTATTCGGGGGCTAATGATGAAGTCATGTACCTAGGGTAGGGTCACGGACCTGTCCAATGTACCCTTCCCAAGGACTCCTTCAGAAGAAGTTGCCTTCCAGTCGACCAAGAGGGAATCCACTCGACGGACTGGAAGGCACTCGACCACAAAGACTCACTCGACCACCAGGAGATTAAGAGCCACTCTGTATCCAAACGGTCTGTAATTAAGTAGTCTTTATGGTCATGATGACACTTTATGTAGGGCGTTACCAGTAACTCCAATCCTTTATGTACTTTAAAACCTGCATAACTGAGGGCCGGAGAGGTCTGGCGGACACTATATAAGCCACCCCCCTCCTCAGTGTAAAGGGTTCGCACCCCTGTAACTCATACGCATATAATCCAGTCGACCGCCTCCGGGCTCCGAGACGTAGGGTTGTTACTTCCTCCGAGAAGGGCCTGAACTCGTAAATCCCTTGCGTGTACAACTGCTCCATAGCTAGGATCTTGCCTCTCCATACCTACCCCCCCCCCATTCTACTGTCAGACTTAGAACCACGACACCCTCTCCTCTTCGAGGAAAACCAACACAAGCTCAAGACGTAGCAAGAACGATTTCTGGCGCCGTTGCCGGGGAGGTCTTCGCTCAAGTCAAGACATACCAAGTACCCATCACAAACCCATCTCCCTCGCATTTACATTATTTGCCATTTGCCTCTCATTTTCCTCTCCCCCACTTCACCCTTGTCGTTTTATTCGCCCTCTCTTTCCCAATCTCCTCCTCTCTTTTCGCTTGGCTTTTTCTGTTTGCTTGTGTGTTGGATTACTTGTTGCCATGGCACAAGATAATACCAAATTGTGTGATTTCTCGAATACCGATAATAATGATTTCCTTAGTACTCCGATTGATCCTCTTAATGATGTTGAGTCTTGTGAAATCAATCTTGCTTTCTTGAATCTTGTTATGAAAGATCAATTTGCGGCCTTCCTAGTGAAGATCTTTACTCATCTAAACAACTTCGTTGATTTGTGTGATATGCAAAAGAAGAAAGATACGGATAACAATATTGTCAAATTGAAGTTATTTCCGTTTTCACTTAGAGATCATGCTAAAGTTTGGTTTTCGTCTTTGCCTAAAAATAGTATTGATTCTTGGAACAAGTGCAAAGATGCTTTTATCTCTAAGTATTTTCCTCCCGCTAAGATCATCATTCTTAGGAACGATATTATGAATTTTAAACAACTTGATCATGAGCATGTTGCCCAATCTTGGGAAAGAATGAAATTGATGCTTCGCAATTGCCCTACTCATGGTTTGAATTTATGGATGATCATACAAAAATTTTATGCCGGTTTGAATTTTGCTTCTAGAAATATCTTAGATTCGGCTGCGGGAGGCACGTTTATGGAAATCACGCTGGGAGATGCTACAAAACTTCTTGATAATATTATGGCTAATTATTCTCAATGGCACACCGAAAGATCTTCTAGTAAAAAAGTGCATGCTATAGAAGAAATCAATGTTTTGAGTGGAAAGACGGATGAACTTATGAAATTGTTTGCTACTAAAAATACTCCTCTTGATCCCAATGATATGCCTTTGTATTCTTTGATTGAGAATAATAATGAATCTATGGATGTGAATTTTGTTGGTAGGAGTAGTTTTGGAAACAATGCTTATAGAGGAAACTTTAATGCTAGACCGTTCCCTAGTAATTCCTCTCATAATTATGGAAATTACTACAATAATTCTTATGGTAATTTCAATAAGATGTCCTCTGATTTTGAGAATAGTGTGAAAGAATTTATGATTTCTCAAAAGAATTTAATGCTTTGCTTGAAGAAAAATTGCTCAAAGTTGACGATTTGGCTAGGAACGTTGATAGACTTTCGCTTGATGTTGATTCTCTTAAACTTAGATCTTCTTCTCCTAATCATGATATCAATGAGTCTCTCAAAGTAATGAGAATTTCCATTGACGAGTGTAAGGAAATAACCGCTAGATTGCGTGCTAAGAAAGATAGCTTTATAAAAGCGTGTTCTTCTAGTTTCCATGAAAATAATGATGAGGATCTTAAAGTTATTGATGTGTCTCCTATTAGATCTATGTTTTGCAATATGAATTTTGATGATCATGGGACTGATGATGAATCAACTTTCCCTAGAAGGCGTCCCAAGAATTCTGAATCTTTAGATCTTGATGCTAAATTTGGTAAAAGTGAGATTGGAGAAGTCACAACTTTAAATAGCATTGAACCCAATATCTCGGATTTCCAGGAATTTGATTATGATAATTGTTCTTTAGAAGGTTGTATTTCCTTGTTGCAATCCGTTGTTAATTCTCCTCATGCTTATAGTCAAAATAAAGCTTTTACCAAACATATCGTTGATGCCTTGATGCAATCTTATGACGAAAAACTTAATTTGGAAGTTTCTATACCTAGAAAACTTAATGATGACTGGGAACCTACTATAAAGATTAGAATTAAAGATCATGAGTGTTTTGCTTTGTGTGATTTGGGTGCTAGTGTTTCCACGATTCTGAAAACTTTATGTGATATTCTAGGTTTCCATGATCTTGATGATTGCTCGTTAAATTTGCACCTTGCAGATTCCACCATTAAAAAGCCAATGGGAAGGATCAATGATGTTCTTATTGTTGCAAATAGAAATTTGGTGCCCGTGGATTTTACCGTTCTTGATATAGATTGCAATCTTTCTTGCCCTATTATTCTTGGTAGACCTTTCCTTAGAACGATTGGCGCGATTATTGATATGAAGGAAGGGAATATTACATTCCAATTTCCATTAAATAAAGGCATGGATAACTTTCCAAGAAATAAAGTCAAATTACCTTATGAATCTATCATGCAGGCTACTTATGAATTTAGGCCAAAGAGGGCATTCGTTAGATCTATCTTTGCTTTTATGCCTAGCTAGGGGCGTTAAACGATAGCGCTAGTTGGGAGGCAACCCAATTTTCTTTATGTTTTTTGTTTTTGCTCCTGTTTAGTAATAAATCTTGCATCTACCTTCTGTTTAGATGTGTTTTTATCTTTTAATTAGTGTTTGTGCCAAGTAGAACCTATAGGATAACCTATGATGATAGTTGATTTGATTCTGCTGAAAAACAGAAACTTTGCACGCATGAATATAATTTTGTTAAATCACAGGAACGTGCTTCTGCGTTGATTCTTTTTGCTACTGATCAATAAACAAATTGTCAAGGACTTCCTATTTTGTTAGGATTTTTAGAGTTCCATAAGTTTGCGTTAGTTACAGATTGCTACAGACTGTTCTGTTTTTGACAGATTCTGTTTTTCGTGTGTTGTTTGCTTATTTCAATGCATCTATGGCTAGTAAAATAGTTTATAAACCATAAGGAAGTTGGAATACAGTAGGTTTAACATCAAAATAAATAAAGAATGAGTTCATTACAGTACCTTATGTGGTGGTTTTGTTTTCTTTCACTAACGGAGCTTATAAGATTTCCTGTTGAGTTTTGTGTTGTGAAGTTTTCAAGTTTTGGGTAAAGCTTTTATGGACTATGGAATAAATTATGGCAAGAGCCTAAGCTTGGGGATGCACAAGGTACCCCAAGATATTCAAGGATAGCCAAAATCCTAAGCTTGGGGATGCCCCGGGAAGGCATCCCCTCTTTCGTCTTCGTTCATTGGTAACTTTACTTGGAGCTATTATTCGCCACATGATATGTGTTTTGCTTGGAGCGTCGTGTATTATATTAGTCTTTGCTTTTTAGTTTACCACAATCATCCTTGCTGTACACACCTTTTTGGAGAAGCCTATTTGATTAGAATTTGCTAGAATACTCTATGTGCTTCACCTATATCTTTTGAGCTTGATAATTTTTGCTCTAGTGCTTCACTTATATCTGTTAGAGCATGGTGGTGTCTTAATTTTGAAGAAATTATTAGTCTCTCATGCTTCACTTATATTATTTTGAGAGTCTTTTAGAACAGCATGGCACTACTAGGGAAAACCCTAGCAGTAGCGCGTGTTTTGTGTCCACTAGTAGCGCGGGAGGCCGCGCTACTAATAAGGTGCTACAGCTATTGCTTAGCGATGTGGCGTGCCGCATGCGCCATTGCTAGGACAAATAGCTACAGCGTTTGTTGATACCACGCTACTGCTAAGGTAACTACTTGCAGCGTGTTTTCTGTCCATCGCTACTAGTATTTTTTTAGTGTATTTATGCGCCATCGTACAAATATTGGTACAATACCAGCTGTTATGAGGTTTACATCATTATGTCCATAACAGTGCGTCAAATGAAGGTGGATTAGGTTCAAGTGGAGGCAATATGTGGTGCATGTCAAAATTATACTACTAATCCAAACTTGATCTAGTTTGGACTAGTAGTACTTTCGATGTGCACCACATGTTGCCTCCACTTGAATCTAATCCGCCAGCACAAGCTATTTAATCATCATTATAGTCATTACCACCAACAGTATTTATTTAATCAGCACTAACACTAGCTAATAATAATCATCATAGTCATTACCACCAACACTAGCTATTTTATCATCATAGTAATAGTGTAGCACATCATCATCCTCAAACTCATTTCTAGCTAGCTAATCACTCCTGCTACTCTCTCTTAGGTAAAATAACATAAAACATGTATAGCTCTCCTCCTCGATCAAGCTGGAGCATGCAGATGAACCAGTCTCCTAATCGTATGTAAGCGCATCTCATTTGCTGCCCCTAGTACTTCTCTGTGCTCCCCGTCACATATTTGGTCCAGTCTTGCACTATTAAGCATCCGTCGCTAATATTGAATGCACTAAAGTAATCAGAGGATATCTTGGCCATAAGTGATAATACTCATGGTACCTTTAGTCTCGATCCCATAAGGCACAACATTCATCAGAGTCCTGTTGAAGAACATCGTCTGGTAACATACTTAGCAATGAAGTTTAGCTTCAAAAAATAATGTATGGAAAAGATGCAATCGATGACAAATAGTAAAAATCTTACCATCCTTCCTAAATAGATGTGACCGTAGTTCATTACGAACACTATTGGTCGCACATTTTCAGTACTAACATTTCTAAATGCAGGAAGAAAATTTGTCTTGACAAGTATCAAGATCCTCAAGCCATGAAACATAATGGTGAGCTCCTCGCAGATTGAGTTCAGCCCGGGGACGATATACGGTCCTGTCTACCAAGTTGGACATGTTTGCTTGCACGAAATAAGTCGACAATACAAATTAGTTGTCAACTATTTTGAATAAACAATATCAAAGACATAAATATGGTTGAGAAACTTACATAATGGTATAATGGAGGCGTCGCACATCGACCCGGATGTCGGTATTACCTTCAATATCATCTTCCAGACGAATATCAAAGGTGATAACCATATCAGGCTCAAATGCATAAGTCTTGCATAGTGCTCGCCATGTTTTGCATCCAAAATAGGTGTAGTCGTCTAAATTGTATAACTTTGCATGGAAAATATAACCATGCTCGGTCTTCAAGTAAACTTTCTTTTCCTCCATACTATGACTGAAACCTATCTTATCCAATACAAAAACTCTTGCATGGCGGGGATACGCTAGTAGAATAGTAAAAAATATAAGTTGAAGCAAATGAAGCGGATGTCATGCTTAATTACGAAAAAAGACTTGTCATTGTGACTTCTTGTATCCACTTGAAGTTCTCGTCCGACTTGATCTTTGAGCGCCTATCATCATCTAGGAAGATTCCGTCAGACAAAGCCTTCGTTTTCGCGGTATTTGCAAATACCGAAATCCTTTTAAGTCATCGGACATTTCCTATGTTCATAGTTAAAACATTGATTGAAAATCGATCAAAGACAACTACCAAGATACTCAACACAAAATCCGGGGCACTCGATATTTCCTACATATTCGGCACAAGTCATGCCAAAATTCACGGAAAAATCCGGCATGACCTTTGCTAAAATAGGACATATCGGCGCTGAAATTTGCGGAGCGGAAATGAATCAACACTCACGGCAAAACATAGGCCACTCGGAGGTGTAACCTGCAAACATGACCGCCACTTGGATATTGAGTAACACAAGATATACATTTCAAAATATCTTATAGGACTCAAATTAGCATGCATTCAATAAGCAAAAGTAAATCACCTCATGCGTCAATTACATCGTGAATATTATCACTAATACATCACGAATAGTGTCATACATATAACATCACTAATACAACTAAAACTCTAGCACACGACGGTATCGGCGCGGGCGGTGGACACCCACAGAGAAGGCACCATCACGGGATCATAGCTCTAGTGAGATCCCCGGAGAACCTGCCAGTATTGGAGAACGGCACTGTGCTCCAACGCAAACAAGTAGCACGGACGTGCGCGTCCTCCTCATCGACACGGTGGCGCACCACCTCCACGGAGTCCTCGATCCTCTGGATCATCATCGCCCACGCGACCGCCACCAAAGAAGGTTGGTCAACGACAGTGGCTCCTCACCAACCTGCGCCCCGGTGAGTAGCGCCTCCAGTACCACCCGGCGGAGCCAGGTCCGGACATGGCCGATCTGGTCAAGCAGGTGTCGTCCTCCGCCGACTCGGCAGCGAGGATGCGGGATAGGCTTCGTCCCACGTCGGCGGGAAAAATTGCTTTAACTAAAAAATAGAAACAAGTTCTTACTAACTAGTTCTATTAATTCAACTAGTTCTTACTAAAATAAACTTACTATAAATAAAAATATTCTAGTACCTAATTAGTACCTAGTTCTTACTAACTAATTAGTACCTAGGAACTCTTGCCCTAATTACCATCTAAGTAATTAACTAACTAGCACTAAAAATAGCCTAGGGTTCATACTAACTAGCACTAAATAGCTAGGGTTCATACTAAGGAGAAGAGGGATCGGAAGGAGAGTGCTTACAGAGGGCGGGAGAGAGATGGGTCGGGAGACGGTGGCACCGAGGCACGGCGAGGCGGGTCGGGGGAGGCAGGCGGGTCGAGGGAGACGACGGCGAGGCGGGTTGGGGAGGAGGCGAGGCGGGTCGGGGAGACGGCGCAGGCAGGGTCGGGGAGAGGCAGCGAGGCGAGGCGGGTCAGAGAGGCGGCGAGGCGGGTCGGGAATAGGGGAGGAAGCGGAGGAGGAATCAAGCCTGCAGGGGTTAGGTGAGAATATCTTTAATCAGGCGTGGGAAGGAAAACGCTGCTTGCTAAAATCCGTAGTAGTAGCGCTGTTAAGAGAAGGGTGCTACTACTATACCTAGCACGTCGAGGAGCGGTGTGGCAATTATAGTAGTAGCGCTTTACGCTCGGACGCGCTCTTGCTAAGCTGCTAATAGTAGCGCTGTTACGCGAGATCTTGGCTTGCTGCTAAGTAGCGATGGCGCCTCATTTTAACAAGCGCTACTGGTAACATTCTGTGTATAAGGTTTTCCCTAGTAGTGTGGTATTTGCTATGGTTACAAATTTGGTCCTAGAATGATGAGCATCCAAGTTGGGTATAATAAAAACTATCATAGAAAGTGAATTGGATGCTATGATCAATTTGATGCTTGATAATTGTTTTGAGATATCGAGGTAGTGATATTAGAGTCATGCTAGTTGAGGTGATTATGAAAGATAATTGTGTTAAGGGTTGTGATTCCCGTAGCATGCACGTATGGTGAACCGCTTTGTGATGAAGTTGGAGCACAATTTTATTTATTGAGTGTCTTCCTTATGAGTGGCGGTCGGGGGCGAGCAATGGTCTTTTCCTACCAATCTATCCCCCTAGGAGCATGCGTGTAGTGCTTTGGTTTTTGATGACTTCTAAATTTTTGCAACAAGTATATGAGTTCTTTTGACTAATGTTGAGTCCATGGATTATACGCACCCTTTCACCTTTCCATCATTGCTAGCCTCTCTTGTGTCGCGCAACTTTCGCCGGTACCATACATCCACCATATACCTTCCTCAAAACAGCCATCATACCTACCTATTATGGCATTTAATAGCCATTCCGAGATATATTGCCATGCAACTTTCCACCGTTCCGTTCATATGACACGCATTACCTTTGTCATATTGCTCTTTGCATGATCATGTGGTTGACATCGTATTTGTGGCAAGGCCACCTTCATAATCTTCATACATGTCACTCTTGATTCATTGCATATCCCGGTACCCCGCCGGAGGCATTCATATAGAGTCATACCTTGTTCTAGCTTTGAGTTGTAATTCTTGAGTTGTAAATCCATAAAAGTGTGATGATCTTCATTATTAGAGCATTGTCCTAGTGAGGAAAGGATGATGAAGACTATGATTCCTCCACAAGTCGGGATGAGACTACGGACTTTACAAAAAGAAAAAAAAGAGAAAAATAAAGAAAAAAGAGAAAGGCCAAAAAGAAAAGAAAAATGCCAAATAAAAAAAGAGAAAAAAATAAAAAAAATAAAATGAGAGAAAAAGAGAGAAGGGACAATGCTACTATCTCTTTTTCCACACTTGTGCTTCAAAGTAGCACCATGATCTTCATGATAGAGAGTCTCATATGTTGTCACTTTCATATACTAGTGGGAATTTTTCATTATAGAACTTGGCTTGTATATTCCAATGATGGGCTTCCTCAAAATGCCCTAGGTCTTCGTGAGCAAGCGAGTTGGATGCACACCCACTTAGTTTCTTTTGTTGAGCTTTCATATATTTATAGCTCTAGTGCATCCGTTGCATGGCAATCCCTACTCACTCACATTGATATCTATTAATGGGCATCTCCATAGCCCGTTGATACGCCTAGTTGATGTGAGACTATCTTCTCCTTTTTTTGTCTTCTCCACAACCACCATTCTATTCCACATATAGTGCTATGTCCATGGCCCACGCTCATGTATTGCGTGAAAGTTGAAAGAGCTTGAGATTATTAAAGTATGAAACAATTGCTTGGCTTGTCATCGGGGTTGTGCATGATTAAATACATTGTGTGGTGAACATAGAGCAACAGCCAGACTATATGATTTTGTAGGGATAACTTTCTTTGGCCATGTTATTTTGAGAAGACATGATTAATTTGATTAATATGCTTGAAGTATTACTATTTCTTATGTCAATATGAAATTTTATTTTGTATCATTTGGATCTGAACATTCATGCCACAATAAAGAAAATTACATTATAAATTATGCTAGGTAGCATTCCACATCAAAAATTTCTTTTTTATCATTTACCTACTCGAGGACAAGCAGGAATTAAGCTTGGGGATGCTTGATACGTCTCCAACGTATGTATAATTTTTGATTGTTCCATGCTATTATATTACCCCTTTTGGATGTTTATGGGCTTTATTTTACACATTTATATCATTTTTGGGACTAACCTACTAACCGGAGGCCCGGCCCATATTGTTGTTTTTTTTGCCTATTTCAGTATTTCGAAGAAAAGGAATATCAAACGGAGTCCAAACGGAATGAAACCTTCGGGGCGTGATTTTTGGAGCGAACGTGATCGAGAGGACTTGGAGTGCAAGTCAAGAAGCAGCCGAGGCTCCCACGAGATAGGAGGCGCCCCTATAGGGCGCGCCCCCTGTCTCGTGGGCCCCTCGGGCGTCCACCGATGTACTTCTTCTTCCTATATATACCTACGTACCCCGAAAACATCCAGGAAGCGGACGAAACACAATTTCCACCATCGTAACCTTCTGTATCCGCGAGATCCCATCCTGGAGCCTTCGCCGGCACTCTGCCGAAGGGGGAATCGACCACAGAGCATTAGTCCCTCAACCAACTAGAGCCTTGCCCCTCCGATGAGTTGTGAGTAGTTTACCACAGACCTACGGGTCCATAGTTATTAGCTAGATGGCTTCTTCTCTCTTTTTGGATCTCAATACAATGTTCTCCCCCTCTCTTGTGGAGATCTATTCGATGTAAACTCTTTTTGCGGTGTGTTTGTCGAGATCCGATGAATTGTGGGTTTATGATCAAGTTTATCTATGAATAATATTTGAATCTTCTCTGAATTATTTTATGTATGATTGAGTTATCTTTGCAAGTCTCTTCGAATTATCAGTTTGGTTTGGCCTACTAGATTGAACTTTCTTGCCATGGGAGAAGTGCTTAGCTTTGGGTTCAATCTTGCGATGTCCTTACCAAGTGACAGAAAGGGTTGCAAGGCACGTATTGTATTGTTGCCATCAAGGATAAGAAGATGGGGTTTATATCATATTGCTTGAGTTTATCCCTCTAGATCATGTCATCTTGCTTAATGTTTTACTCTGTTAAACTTAATACTCTAGATGCAGGCAGGAGTCGGTCGATGTGTGGAGTAATAGTAGTAGATGCAGGCAGGAGTCGGTCTACTTGTTATGGACGTGATGCCTATATACATCATGCCTAGATAATCTCATAACTATTCGCTTATCTATCAATTGCTCGACAGTAATTTGTTCACCCACCGTATTACTTATGCTATCTTGAGAGAAGCCACTAGTGAAACCTATGGCCCCCGGGTCTACCTCTTATCATATTTGCTTCCAATTTACTTTTATTTGCATCTTTAATTTTTGCATCTATATTATAAAATACCAAAAATATATTTATCATATCATACTATCTTTATTAGATCTCACTTTCGCAAGTGGCCGTGAAGGGATTGACAACCCCTTTATCGTGTTGGTTGCGAGTTCTTAGTTTGTTTGTGTAGGTGTGTGGGACTTTTTAGGAGCCTCCTACTGGATTGATACCTTGGTTCTTGTAAGTGCATCTAGTGCCACCCCTAGTTGGTTTTGGAGTATTGACGACAAAGTTGGTTGAGGACTAATGCGTTTGTGAGAATTGCAGGATAACGGTAGTGTCCCTCATTGATTCGGTTTACCTACGGAGATGACCCTAAAATGTATGAAGACATTGAAGACAATGGTGGTATGAGAAGATATTCATATTGAAGACTATGACATGAGAAGACATTGTGCGAAGACTTTGGAGCGCGAAGACTGTGTGGTTTCGTTGTTTCCTTTTCTTCTGTGTTGAGTCATAGGAACCACCGTACTATTAAGTGGGGTCCAAGTGAACTAAGTCAGAGTGACTAAAGTGATGCTCAACTCAAATCCTATGTCTTCGAGCGAAGACAATGAGAGCAAATCTTATCCAGAGCTGGATGAGTCAGCTTTGCTTGTAGCCCAAGTAAAGTTGCCGCGTGTGTTTGAAATCTGACCGTTGGAACACGTGTCAGTTCCTTAGTGACCCAGAGTCATTTTGTACAAATCAGATCGGGTTGCCTAGTGGCTATAAATAGCCCACCCCTACACCATAATTGGTGGCTACTCAGAGTTTGTGCACGGCTTTTGTCGTTTGAGAGCAACCCACCTCGAAGCATTTGAGAGAGAAAGATCCTTGCAAGGACAAAGCCCAAACACCCAGAGCCAAAGAGTGTTAGGCATCATGAAGTCTTTACATGCGTGTGACACGAAGACTTATTACACTTGAGGAATGTGAATCCTCCGGCCGGTTAGGCGTCGCGTTCGAGCATCCAAGAGTCATTGTGGATTGCGGTGAGCGAAGTCTGTGAAGGTTTGGAAGTCTCCTTGAAGACTTACCAGAGTGATTGAGCAAGGACTGGGTGTCCTTAGCTCAAGGGGAATAAGGTGAAGACACGGTCTTCTGAGTTAAATCTCAGCCTCCCTAACCAGACATACAGTTGTCACAGCAACTGGAACTGGTCCAACAAATCCTGTGTCTTCAACAAGCAACTGGTTCTATCCCTTCCAACCTTACTTAAGTTTGTCTTCATGAAGTCATTGCCTATCTGTGTATCTGTTTGACTTCATTGCTTGACTACTATTGTTGATTGGCTTCACACTATCTTCCATCTTGATCCTTATTGCCTAACTGCTATTAGTCTTGTACCTTCATATCATTACATACTTGACTATGGCTTGTTCAGGGTAGTTTATCTTCCGCTGCATATCAATTAGGTTATTTCTGTTGTTTGTCTTTGAAACTTCCAAGTTTTGAAGACTTTCATAAAAATCGCCTATTCACCCCCCCCCCCTAGTCGATACTAGCACTTTCAATTGGTATCAGAGCAAGGTACTCCTTGTTACGTGTGATTGATTTAACCACGGAGTTTCAGCTATGTCATTGCGCAGGGATAATCAAGGTCTCCGCTGCTTGCCCGTGTTCGATGGGCTGAATATCCCTCTTGGAAGAATAATATCGCATACATATTGAAGCCATTGATGTCGACCTCTGGTATGTCGTCAAGAATGGTGTTCCCAAAACTGGTGAAGGTGTCACCCCCACTGATGTCAAGAAGTTCATTCAACTGTACTCTACTGCAAAGAACATCATCTGCGGTCATCTGACCAAAGGAAAGTATGGCCGTGTGAGTGCTCTGGAAACGTTGAAGCTAGTCTGGGACTGGCTATCCAAGGTCAACGAAGGCGTTTCAACCTAGAGAGATCAAAGAATCAGTGTTCTTCGCAACCTCTTCAACCGCTTCAAGAGAAACGACAACGAAAATGTCCAGCTCACGTTTGATCGCCTCATCGATATCACAAATGAACTTCAAGCTCTTGGCAACTGAGATTACCAAGCATGAAATCGTCAAAACACTGCTGAGATCACTTGACAGCTCCTTTGACACCCTTGCCCTCATGATACAAGAACGTCCTGACTTCAAGACACTCGATCCGTCGATATACTTGAGAGGCTCAACACACATGAATTCCAGCTATCTCGAGAAAAGAGATATCTATGGCCCAAACTATGGCGAACTTCGTGCTTTGAAGGCAAAAGTTGCTTCCTCATCGAAGAAGAATCATTGCGAGCGAAGATCCACGAAGACATTGGAAGGAACTTGCTATGCTTGTGAAGAAGTTCGAGAAATTCACAAAGAAGAAAGGCTTGAGAAAGTCTTCACGATCTAGCTCAAGGAATGATGAAGCTTCCACACATGATCACAAGAAGAGAACGTGCCACAAGTGCAAGAAACCTGGTCACTACATATCGAGTGTCCACGGTGGGACAATGAGAAGAAGAAGAAGAAGAAAAGCAAGGAATATGATTACGATGACAAGAAGAAGAAGAAATCCTCAAAGTCTTCTAAGTCTTCTTCCAAGTCTTCATCATACAAGAAGAGCTCATCCGCAAGGCTCGTGCTTTTGTTGGCAAGGAAATGGATTCAGAGGAGGAGTCCGCGGAGGAGGCGGAGGTGGAGTCAGGAGAGGAGTCGACCACGGCATTGCAAGTCGGCTCTAGCCACGCCTATGTTGCCAAGTCCATCTTCAACATGAAGACAATGACTTCCACACCAACGCTGAAGCTAATGACAAAGACGATCCTACTCCCACCTTCTGCTTCATGGCACGTGGTGCCAAGGTAAAATCACGCGATGCTTACTTTCAAACTTCAAGTGAAGATGACTCTGATTGTGAATCCAAACCCAGCTACAAAACACTTGCTAAAATTGCAATTGAACAACAAAAGGCTATGGAACATACTCAAAAACTGTTAGACAAAAGCGATGACCTGTTGGACGCTAAAATGACACGTTCACAGTCCTTAGTTGATGACATAAAAAATCTTCATGCTAAGTACCAAGAACTTGAAGGTCGTCATGAATCGCTCTCAACTACTTATGAAAGGCTCTCCTATGATTATCTTCAAAGGAAACAAGAGCTTGAGAAATTGAGAGCGGCTCATAAAGATCTTCAAAAGATGAATGAGTCACTTCGCGCTCAATAGATCAGTTCCGCTCAGGGTGGATTTGAACCACCATGTCTAAAATGCATTGAGCGTGATAACGCTACATCTGTTGCTGAATGTTCCACTGCTGCTACTGTTTCATTGTCTTCACCTACTGATGTGGTTACTAACCCCTCTGCGGAGGATACCACCGATGTTCCTGATGAAAATGCTATGTTGAAGACATTGCTTGAAACAGGATGTACAAAAGTTTGAAGGACATCGACTCTCTGCGATGTCCTCAAAAGCGGATTCTGAATCGAAACCCTAGGAAAGAGGTTGTTGGGTTGAAAGGAAAATGAATGTTGATGGCTCGTCTTTGGAAGCTGAGCGGTACCCCAAAACCACATGGGTTCTTTGCAAAGGAACCTTGAGAGATCCATCCACCTTATCTGGCTTTACCTGTGCTAATCCTATTATCACTGATGAATCCTTTGATGCAAACTATAAGCTGTTCAAAAATCAGAATGGTGAAGTGTTTGCCAGGTACATTGGTACTAACTGCAGGAATGGGCCTCCTATGAAGAAGATCTGGGTACCTAAACAGTATATTGAGAATCTTCCTGTGAATGTCATCATGACACCACCAAGGAAGAAGACAAACCCCAGACCAATAGCTTCATGTGGCCCAAAGGCTTCATACAGATATAGGACTCATATGAGTCACCCTAACACCAATGTTTTGTAGGGAAATCATTCTCAGACTTATGAATATGAGCGTGTATCTTCGAACCGCTATGTTCATAGGACTAAGAACTTTTCTGCTTATTCATATGAGTATCATTCATCTCTGCAAGGCTATTTGCTAGGGCTCCAAAGCCAAAATTCTCAGATCTGCACTTAGACTCATTGCTTCTAAGCCCCCATGAAGATGTGGGTGGCAAAGAAGAACTAATTCTCTTTTAAAACGGTCTCCACCAAAGCAATCAATGGCATCCGATACTATTCTTTGGGGACCTAAAACTCGTTGAGGACGACGATAAAATGTCATTCAATATGCTTCACATCTGAATTTCTTATCGGTCATACTATGTCCTAATTTTGTTATAAGCTGTGTTGTCCCTATATGTATCAAATGCATATGCTTCACAACACTCGTGTGAAGCCTATCCTCCTAATCGCCTTTGTAGGGTACATCACCAAAAGCTTGAATGGATTATGGACGGTGGATGCACAAATCATATATTTGGTGATCGAAGTCTTCTCATGGACTCAACCTTACGTCCATCCAACAAAAGTCACATTACATTTCTTGACCTTTGGTAAAAGCAAGGTATTGGGTCTAGGTAGAGTTGCAATCTCAAAGGATCAACACATGGATAAAGTGATGCTTGTTGAATCCCTTGGTTTCAACAATGTACATCTCAATGCTTTGTGACTTGAACATGATTGTGATATTTGGCAAATATCGTTGACTTGTACTAATGGAATCGACAAATCTCTAGTCTTTGAAGGGTATCGAAAAGATGATCTATACATAGTAGATTTCTCAACAGTCCTGACTTGCCGTTTGTCTTCTCACAAAAGCTTGAATCTTGGCTCTGGCATCGAAGGCTGGGACATCTTGGCATGAGGAACTTACACTCACTCGTCAAGAAGAAGCATGTCATTGGCATCGAGGATGTCAAGTTCAAGAAGGATCATCTGTGTGGTGCTGTGAAGTGGAAAGATGACAAGGGCAAAGCACCCTCGAAGACAATCATGACAACATCTCAACCCTTGAGCTGTTACACATGGACTTATTTGGACCTACACACTACTCCACCCTCACAACAACCTTTGTCTCTATGGCCGTCATTATTGATGACTACTCAAGATACACATGGGTTCATATAATTCTTTACAAGACTGAAGTGCAAGATGTCTTCAGCGCCGCAAATCGAGCAATGAACAATTATGGCGTGAAGATCAAGCACATCGAAGTGACAATGGCATTGAGTTCAAGAACACTTGGACTTGATCATATCTGGATACAATGAATCACTCATGAGTTCTCTGCTCCATATACACCTCAGCAAAACGGCATTGTTGAACGCAAAAACAGAACCCTCATTGAGATAGCTCGAACAATGCTAGATGAGTACAAGACACCAAGAAAGTTACGGCACGAAGCTATTGATACTGACATGTCATATCATCAATCGTGTGTACATTCATAAGCTTCTGAACAAAACATCATATGAGCTACTTAGTGGCAAGAAGCCAAACGTCAGTTACTTCAGAGTATTTGGAGCAAGATGCTGGATCAAGGATCCCCATCACAAGTCACAATTTGCACCTAAGGCTCATGAAGGCTTCATGCTTGGCTATGGAAAGGATTCACACTCCTACAGAGTCTTCAACCTTTATCTCTACAAAATCATTGAAACAGTGGATGTGAAACTTGATGAAACCAATGGTTCACAGAGAGAGATTCTGCCAAGCACACTTGATGAAGCTCCTTCAAACGAGTCTATCAAGCTGATGGGAACTGGTGAAATCATGCCCTCTGAAGCACAGCACCTGAAGAGGAACTTATCATCTCGCACCAAATCAACTGAAGACAATGCTCGGACCAAGACAATTCTCCCAATGATGACAATGATGAGCGAGCAACACCTTCGTCTGTTCATCCACGTGTTGCAAATGAAGTTCAAATAGAAGATAATTGACAGCATCAATGCACTGGTCCGCTCACTCGATCAAGAGCAACACAGCTAGCAAACTTCGTGGGCACTTTTCATTTGTGTCAATATCGTAACCCAAGAAAGTTCTTTGAAGCTTTTATGGAACTGAATGGATTCAAGCCATGCAAGAAGAACTTCAACAGTTCAAACTCAATAATGTGCAGGAACTTGTCAAGCGACACGATCCTCGCAAGCATAACATTATTGGAACAAAATGGATATATCTAAACAAGCAAGATGAGCATGGTCAAGTAAATCGGAAACAAAGCTCGTCTTGTGGCTCAAGGATACACTCAAGTTGAAGGAATTGACTTGATGAAACATTTGCTCTGTTGCTAGGCTTGAAGCTATTAAGTATCTTGCTAGCCTACGCTAATCATCACAACATCTTGCTATATCAAATGGATGTAAAGAGTGCTTTTCTCAATGGCAAGATTGAAGAAGAAGTATATGTCGCACAACCACCTGGCTTTGAAGATCCAAAACATCCCGATATGGTGTACAAGCTAAACAAAAATCTGTATGGCCTCAAACAAGCTCCTCGTGCACGGTATGATACAATCAAAGACTTCACGAAGAGCAAAGGCTTCAAACACGGATCCCTCGATCCCTCTCTTCACGAAGACATATGATGGTGAACTGTTTGTGTGCCAAATATATGTGGATGACATAATCTTGGTTGCACCAACCGGAAATGCGATGATGAGTTTGGGTACATGATGCAAGAGCAATATCAAATGTCCATGATGGGTGAGCTGAAGTTCTTCCTTAGTCTTCAAATTAAATCGACAAAGGAATGGCATCTTTATATCTCAAGAGAAATACCTCAAAGATTATGCGAAGAAGTTTGGAATGGAAGGCGCAAAGGCTATCTGACGCCAATGCCGACCAAACACCATCTTGGTCCCGACGACAATGGTAAAGAGTTCGACCAAAAGGTATACCACTCCATGATTGGTTCTTTGCTTTATTTATGTGCATCTAGGCGGATATTATGCTTAGTGTTTGCATGTGTGCTCGATTCCAAGCGGCACCAAAGGAATTGCATCACTTAGGCGTGAAGCGAATTCTTCGATATTTGGCTTACACCCCAACACTCGGATTATGGTATCCCAAGGGCTCACAATTCGATTTGGTTGGATTCTCGGATCTGATTATCTTTGGTGACAAGGTGGATCGCAAGTCTACATCTCGCACATGTCATTTTCTTGGTCGATCACTTGTCTGTTGGTCTTGAAGAAGCGAGCTGTATCACTCTCAAGCTGCTGAATCTGAATACATTCTTGCTAGATCTGTTGTGCTCAGCTTCTATGTATGAAGCAAACTCTCAAGGATTATGGCATCAACCTGAAACAAGTACCTCTCTTCTGCGACAACGAAAGTGCCATCAAAATAGCCAACAATCCAGTCCAACACTCGAAGACAAAGCACATTCAAATTCGTCATCACTTTCTCAGAGATCATGTCATGAAGAAAGATATCAATATCATTCACGTCAACACTGAAGAGCAACTGGCAGATATCTTCACAAAGCCCTTGGATGAGAAAAGGTCTTGCAAGTTATGGTGTGAGCTAAATATCTTGGAATCCTCTAATGTCCTGTGATCAGGCACACATCCTAACACTTATGCATGTTGATGACTTAGATGTGCAACACACAAAGTAATGTATACCTTCAATCAATGAAGATTTACACTCTGAGTGTGAATATATTAACATGGAATTTGACTTGGGCGCCACGATAATTGTGCGCCGTATGCAGGTCTAATACTTCCAATCGGTGGGTACGCCACCACCAACTTTCTTTGTTTGAAATGTTTCACTCGGCGTTATATTGCAATGACTTAGCATTTGGTTTGTCTTTAGTTTCAATTTGTCTTCATGACTTTTTGCACTATGATGATTTGATTGCTTTCGATATATATATATATATATATATATATATATATATATATATATATATATATATATACTAGTGTTCATCTCTCTGACATTCACTTATAGCTATGTCAAGATTGGATCTTTTGAACTAAGTGAATGTGATCAGACCCTAACCTCTCTATGCTTCCTATCTCAAAATCTATCTGTCCAAATCATATGCATTCTATTGAAACTGTTGAATGTCTTCTCTGCATCCTAGTCAGCAGAAGGCAAAGAGACAAACATTAAATCTGTTTTAAATGGCTTATCTTTATTGTTGAAATCCGGAGAAGCGGAACAACTCTCGACATGCTGGCGGGCGTGGGAGCGATGGGACAACCACGAGTGTGTTGCATGCTTGCCACGCACCACTTAGATGTGAACCGCCAGGGGCACCAGCGTAATTGCGCTGTGTCTCTCACCTACTTATAAATACTTGTCCCCTACGGTAAAGAAATCCTTCTTCCACCTCTCCACCTTCGTCAAAACCCTAAGCGCCCTTTGCTAGCTCGCATGACGACGCCGGGCGACGAAGCGCTTAGCTGCCGCGACTTCTCCGACGCCGTCCTCACGCCGGCCGCGGACATCGTCCTCTCCGCCATCGCCGTAGGTGTCCTCCATCGCCAAGTTAGGGCACGGTGGGCTGAACTGCTCGGTCTCCTATTCTTCCCATCTAGCAGTTCTTCGTGCGGTAATTATAACTCTATTTTACCACCTTTTGATCTTCAAGATTCATCCTGTTTACGAAAGTAGTTTACATCATTCAAGCTAGATCTATCCGTCGCATCTCATCTTTGCTTAGTCGATTCACTTAGATTTCTTGTCTAGTTTGATTCCTCACTTGTACTTATTCACGGATTGTTACAAACTGGAACCAACTCACCTATATAAGTGAATGTCTTAGCATCATGAGGTTAATGTCTTCAAACTGATTTATCTTCAAAATCTTACGAGAATGCATATGACCTCTTCCCTTCCTCGCATCTCTAATCTTTGTCACGGTACATGTCCGTGGGAGAATCCTTGGTTCTCATAGTTTGCATTCGTTTGCGAATACTTACTGACATCATATAAATTCTCCTGAAGCAGTTCATGCTTGACCAAAGAAGCGTAAATCTCTGAAGCCTTTGAACGTATTGAAGCCTTTCAGCTGGAAGTTCATGGCTGCAGAAAAATCAGCAAGGAAGGGTGGCAGACAGCGCAGAGAAGGAACATCCAAAGATCTGCCTAATGACTTAGCAGAACTATACAAGATAGATCCTGAAGAGAATTATCATGAGAGGAAGACGCGAATCCAATGGATTCGTCGCTATTGGGCTGAGGAGTGGTTCAAGTACAAGTTTGTGACGAAGGAATATGCAGAAAAGAATGCCATCAAGAGACCTTGGGGTGATATCCTCTATCGAGGCCTTCAACCCAAGAGCCTAGATGAAGCCATTGACCAAGGCTTCTATCCTTGCATGGTCCGTGGGCCACAGCATGCGAACGCAGATCCCACCTCACTACTATGGTGTTGTGACGATTCTCTCTTCAAGCGCAACTACCAGTTTGCTGTGGCTTTGGCCAAGAAGAACAAGAAGTCCTTGGGTTTGGACTTCAACCCAGGTCCCTCTGCTCACCGTGCTGACGGCTCCCGTGACGCTAATCCCAATGAGATCGGCCCCTTCTCCAACCTTGACGGCCTCATCACCTACATCATGGTCCAAGGTGCCAGAGTAGATCATTCTGACAATGGTGATGACTCCGATGAAGCCCCTGCTCCTCCTCCAAAGCCACAGAAGCAAAAGAAGTCAAAGGCTTCAACCTCAGCTGCACCTCCAAAGACTTCTCGTGCGAAGCCACTGGCCACTGCACCTCCTGAAGCCAGTGTGCAGTCTGAAGATCAATCTCGTGTCTCTAAGAGAACGGAGAAGAAGAAGCAACTTGTCAGACCATCTGATCAAAGAGCCTTGACTCCCGCTGCCATTCTGCGTGAAGAACCCATTGATCTATCAAGTGATGAAGATCTTGCTGATGATGCTCTTGAGCAGCTGATAAAGAGCAAGGAAGAAGCAGAAATCTTCAGCAACTTGCCTCTCTTTGATGTGGCCATCATTCACAATTTCATTAATGAGTGGTTCGACACCCCCAACGTCAGCTTTGAAGATTTACAACTGCCCATTGGCCTCAGTGTCTCCTTCAATGGAGCCATTGCTTCTGAGCTAGCTCTCGCTCAGCGCATCGTTGAGCTCAAAAACAAGATTTATTATGAGAAGGCTCAATTCAAGAAGCATGTGGCCAAGCTAAGTGTTCAAGACGTCTGCAACTTCAAAGTCATGCTCCATGAGCTTAAAGAAGCTTTTACGAAGAAACGCCAAGAAGCTCGGGGCTCTCGAGAGCGCATGAAGATTACGGTGATAAGTGTGTGCTTGCCTACAATGAAATTTGAAGCGCAAATCCTTGGCATACGGCATTGACCCTGGGATGGCTGCAAAGTAGAAGAAGAAGCACCACAACAGCTGAACCTTCAAGCCAAGAAGCCCTCGCATTATCTTCCCAAGCGGCATGGTGGCTCGAAGCCAAAGGTCACCACATCGACGAGCGTAATGAAGAAGGCGAGGGCTGCCGAGGTGAAGCAAGAAAGAGAAAGAATCTTGAAGCTTCCGATGCCGCTCCTCCAAGAAGAAGCGCAAGACCAAGAAGACTAGGGCTGCTTCCACAGAGCCCTTAGTCATTGAACCCATTTCCGTGGTTTGCCCTGCATTAGTACATCAAGAACGAAGGATGGTAGTCCATGAGCCTGCTCCCACAGAGGCTCATGAAGCTGAAGATATTCCAGATTTGAACCCACGCTCTTGAAGACATTGGTCATGATGACAATGTAGCTGATGATGAAGTTCTTCCTCAGATCGAACATTAAGTGGTATCATCGCCTGTTTATACGAACAGCAAACTCATCAGCATTGGTCGTCCTCTGACGCCAATTGCTCAGGATGCATCGTGGGCTGATCACCCACAACAACAAGACTCCCCCAGTACTCCCCAACAACAACAACTAGCTACACCCCCCGTGCAAGAAGAGGATGAAGACTTTCAGGCCCAACCAACTCCATCTCCTAAGGCGAAGCCAGCACTTCGAAGGCTTCACAGAGGACAAAGGCCTCAAGTCCCTCTGTCGAGCGTTCCAGAAGGAGAAGTGCAATGTTCACCTGTTGCACGTCAAGTATTTTCTGAGCCTGCTCCAACAGTGAATGTCTCTGAGTCGAAGCACATCTTCTGAAGACATTTATTACATCACGAAGAAAATGAAGAAGAAGTATGTGTACCTACTCCCCGGTGATTGAAGAAGCTGTTCCGGATGTGAGCGTGCTCGTGCCCGGCGCTCTGTTTGTCAAGAGGAGGTTGACAATGTTGAGGCTGCCACCACCAGCGCCAATGAAGCCGATGGCGTAGTCATGGTGGCGCTAATGTGGAACTGCGCCAACTAAGCGTGCTGAAGCAAATGTGGCCCAGAACTGAAACCAATGAGGATCTGCACTGAAACCAATGAGGATGTTGCACGAAGCCCATGAGGATGCTGCACTGCAGCAAATATGACAATCTGCTCCCGGCTTTGTCGTGCACTGCCTCCATTGTTGCCCTGCTCCTGTTCCTCCACCAAGGCCTCACACCATTGAGCAAGCATACAATCACGGTCATCTTACCACTGTCCGATGGCCCATTCTGGTGCCTCCGCCCTCTGCCTCAGGACCTCAATTTGACTATCATGTTGAGCATGGGCCTCAGGTTCAGAAGCCAAAACCAAGGTTGCCAAGGTTTCCAGGTACTGCCAACTCACCAGGGTCATTCAATGCTAATGGCTTCAAAAGCCACAATACCTTCTTTGACAGCGCCAAGAACCCCTACTCCAAGCCAAGGATATCATCAGATTGGTTCTGGAGCTATCAGCAGAGAAGCTATTACTCATGCGTACTATATGATCAAGGGCGCATTTTTCCTCATATGCACCTTGACACTAAAGCTATTGCTTTGGACTGCCGTGCTTAGAAGAAGCACTTGGCTGCTTTCATGATCTTTGATGCTGCTCCACTTTGTGACAGATAAAGAACTTTGGAATGAAGAGCTATTGCTTCAATTCTATGCCACTCTGCACATTAGCGGCTACTACAGGACATCAAGACATGGGTTCTCGAGTGGATGGTGGAAATGTTCATCATGAAGCCAAAGCTATGGATATCATTGAGCTTCTGGGGCTAGCCACTCTGGAGAACTATATGAACTTTGTTGTCGGCTACACCGCAATCTTTGTGGAAAGCATCTTTCATAAGCGAGAACCCAATATGAGCGGATGTTGAGCATGATGAAGCCTTTGTCATCTGACGCTGAGTATCCCACACATTTCTTTGTTGAAGACCTTGAGTATCTGCCTCGACCATATATCATATCATCAGGCAAACTCTATGGCCAGTCAAAGGACACTCATCAGCGGCCAAGCTTGAAGGAGCTATGAAGACTTTGGTCTTCTACATTCTCAATGGCATCAGCTTCAACACGCAAGAATTCTTCATAAGGCAACTTGCTGCTTCCGGCTCCGACCTATTTGGTCTGAAGTTTTATGCTCCATGGGTCATGCGCCTCATTAAGCGACACTCATCTGTCAATTATCAGCCCTCTGCTCGCAATCATATAGTATTTCTGCCAGAGGTTGATATGTCAGTTGATGCTATATACTCTAACCCTGCCAAGACGTTGCTTTGTCTTCAGAATATTGAGCACCAAAGCTTCACTCAGCCTATTGAGGGTGTTCAAGCAGCGACACGAATCTATCCAGCGGCTAGTAACACTAAATGCGCCTCACAGAGCACCCTGAAGCCCCGAAAGCACCATTGCACAAAGGCCTCGGAAGCGTTCTCGCGTTCTCAATGACCGAGAACTTCTTGTGGCTCTTCATCAGAAACATGATAAGCATCATTTCTGGCTCAAGCGACAGATGCAAAGCCTCTTGGTGGATGTCAATCGCATTTGCAACCTTGCCACCAAGAATGCCTTTGTTGCTCATGAAACTTGCCGGCGAACATGGAAGAGTTTGACCCTGCTCAGCACTGAAGCTGATCTTCAAGATGATGGCTTCAATGAAAGATTCCAGTTTGACTCCACTCCTCCACGGACTATTGTCTTACGTCGCACCCCATCACTTGAAGACTCTGAATATTCTTCTTCCGTGGCAACAGTTAATGCCAGAGTGATCAATGATGAAGATGACGCTACTTCACGACCTCCTGCTACTGCGCGCATCGACACTGCACCAAGTTCATCTGCACCGCCAACCAACGACGGCGACCCAGCTGCTTCACCTACTCATGACGAGTAGATGCTCTATGTCTTCAAACCTTTTTGGTCATTACTAACAAAAGGGGGAGAAGCGTATGAGTTGATAGTCTTCAAGCGGGTTCATATGGGCGGTTGCATTATATTTTGCTGCATGCTTACAACTCTTGCGTTTTGAAACATTTGGTTCTTTGAGTTGTAACACCTAAACTTGATGGTCGTCTGCTACTTCTGCTACTTATTTGCTCTACTATGATGCGATGATAAATTCCGCATGTGCGATGATAACTTTCGCACTTAGATCATTCTGCAGACGTCCATTTTTCATTATGCATGTCATTCTTCCTCCTATATCATTTCATGCATGATGAATTATCTTCATAAGTTGAAGTGGATCTCCAAAAGTACAACCTGCCATGTGCATTTGCATTCCAAAAGCAAATTACTTATATGCACATCTTCAGGGGGAGCCCTTGCAACTTATGAAGACAATTCCCTATCCTTACAATTTCACATACTTTATCCCGTTGAAAACTTCAACCGGTTTGTCATCAATCACCAAAAGGGGAGATTGTAAGTGCATCTAGTGCCACCCTAGTTGGTTTTGGAGTATTGACGACAAAGTTGGTTGAGGACTAATGCGTTTGTGAGAATTGCAGGATACGCAGTAGTGTCCCTCATTGATTCGGTTTACCTACGGAGATGACCCTAAAATGTATGAAGACATTGAAGACAATGGTGGTATGAGAAGATATTCATATTGAAGACTATGACATGAGAAGACATTGTGCGAAGACTTTGGAGCCTTGAAGGCGTGTGGTTTCGTTGTTTCCTTTTCTTCGTGTTGAGTCATAGGAACCACCGTCTTGTTAAGTGGGGTCCAAGTGAACTAAGTCGAGTGACTAAAGTGATGCTCAACTCAAATCCTATGTCTTGGCGAAGACAATGAGAGCAAATCTTATCCAGAGTGGATGAGTCGACTTTGCTTGTAGCCCAAGTAAAGTTGCAGCGTGTGTTTGAAATCGACCGTTGGAACACGTGTCGGTTCCTTAGTGACCCGAGTCATTTCGGACAAATCAGATCGGGTTGCCTAGTGGCTATAAATAGCCCACCCCTACACCATAAATTGGTGGCTGCTCGAGTTTGTGCACGGCTTTTGTCGTTTGAGAGCAACCCACCTCGAAGCATTTGAGAGAGAAAGATCCTTGCAAGGACAAAGCCCAAACACCCGAGCCAAAGAGTGTTAGGCATCATGAAGTCTTTACATGCTCGTGTGACTGAAGACTTATTACACTTGAGGGCTGTGAATCCTCCGGCCGGTTAGGCGTCGCGTTCTGAGCATCCAAGAGTCATTGTGGATTGCCGGTGAGCGAAGTCTGTGAAGGTTTGGAAGTCTCCTTGAAGACTTACAGAGTGATTGAGCAAGGATGGGTGTCCTTAGCTCAAGGGAATAAGGTGAAGACACGGTCTTCGAAAGTTAAATCTCAGCCTCCCTAACGGACATACAGTTGTCACAAAGAATCGAACTGGTCCAACAAATCTGTGTCTTCAACAAGCAACTGGTTCTATCCTTCCAACCTTACTTAAGTTTGTCTTCATGAAGTCATTGCCTATCTGTGTATCTGTTTGACTTCATTGCTTGACTACTATTGTTGATTGGCTTCACACTATCTTCCATCTTGATCCTTACTGCCTAACTGCTATTAGTCCTGTACCTTCATATCATTACATACTTGACCATGGCTTGTTCAGGGTAGTTTATCTTCCACTGCATATCAATTAGGTTATTTCTGTTGTTTGTCTTCGAAACTTCCAAGTTTTGAAGACTTCCATAAAAATCGCCTATTCACCCCCCCCCCCCCTCTAGTCGATACTAGCACTTTCAGTTCTCAAAAACCGAGGGAATACTTACGCTACTATTGCTGCATCCCCCTCTCCTCTTTGAGGAAAACCAACACAAGCTCAAGACGTAGCAGGCCGCACGCGCGGATGAGGTCGTGATCGCTGCCATTCGTGCCAACCCCCAGATCTTGGAGGAGCACCTTGCCATTTGCTAGCTACGCCAGTTAAGCATGCTCGGTTTACCCATTGCGTGTGCCGCTCCTGCCTTTCGTTAACAAATTGCTCTAGTGTATATGTTCTATATGTCGTGCAATGTGGTGCTCACTTATTAACTGTTTGGTTAATTAGTTGTCGTGTTCAGTTAACTGTTTGGTTCAATTCTGCAAATGTGATGTTCAATTCTTTATAGGGTGCAATTTTGTATTGTCTTCCATGTGAGAAATAAATCGATTCTTTCTTTAAAAAATACATGAGAAACAAATACAATTGTTATATTTCCAAGTTGTCAAGCATGCTTGGTTTTGGTTAACTGTTTGATCTTCTAGTATGTTATACATTGTGCAATGTGGTGCTCAGTTAACGTTTGGTTCATTTGTTGTGGTGTTTAGTTAACTGTTTGGTTCCATTCTGCAATGCGATGTTCAATTGTTGTGGGTGCATTCTGTTATTGTATACCATGTGAGAAATAAATTGAATTTGGCTATACTAAATACATGAGAAACAAATACAATTGCTATATTTCCAAGTTGTTAAGCATGCTTGGTTTGGTTAGTTGTCTAATCTTCTATTAGGAGTATGTTATGTTGTGCAATGTGGTGCTCAGTTAATGTTTGGTTCATTTGTTGTGGTGTTTAGTTAACTGCTTGGTTCAATTCTGCAATGCAATGTTTAATTGTCGTGGGTATAATTTTGTATTGTTGTGCATGTGAGGAATAATCGAATTTGACTGCACTTAATACATGGGAAACATATAGAATTGCTATATTTCCTAGTTCTTAATGATGTTTGGTTTGGATAAATGGGTTTTCCATGTGGCTTGAATTAATCTGATGAATCTGCAATGTGCTTATTTTTCATCAACATATTTTACTGATAGCATGTGAACCCTTACTTAACCTGATGACTAACTACCTTATATGTGTTGCAGGGAAACAATGTAATGGGAAGCACCGAGGTTTACAATCGAGGTTAGCATGTGCATGGTCTGTTGTCTAATAGCACATTATTGTGCAATTTCAGGAACCATTCTAATACTTAGGTTTTTAACAATTTGTTCATGCACATGTAGGTCCTGTTGTCAGAGGTTTTGACCCACTGTTCGACCCTTTTTGCATACGGGGAAATGAGTTGTCCATGAATATCAATCAAGTCAAGAAACTCATAAAGATTGTTAGGATAAAGAAATTGGCGACAAAAAACAACAAGATCTTTGTCTGCACAATGAAGAAAATGAAGAAGACATCAGTTCACTACAGGATGGTACTAACTATCATACATTGTCTTTTTTATTCCTTTGGCCCATTTCCAATATAGAGAAGATATTTATGCACATCCTTGTTTTCAGGCCTTTCCAAAACAGTTCACTGATGATTACCTCTCAAACCACCTGTATGGACAGAAGGCGAGGAAGGCATTCATACGGATGGACGGTCAATCATCCACATGCACTGGCTTAAAGTTGCAAAGACCTTTAACATCAATGAAGGCTCAATATTCGCCTTCCGCTTCAGCAGTTTTCCCGATGAGATGCATCTTTTGATGTACCGTCTATGATGCTAATTTCGAAAGGTCATGTGGAACTTGGTGCTGGTGCAGTTGTGTAATGAGGTAGCTGAGTGCTGAAGCTATCATGTTGTACTCTGATGTATTTCAATTATGAAATCCTGCTTCCTTATTATGGAAATGAAATATATTATGTGTTTCATATGAATGTCAATTAGATTAATAAATGAATTATTAATAATAGGGCAATTAGCCTACTAATGGTGAATTAGCTTGCTAATTGGTTTTTGCTATTGCAAACGGTTATTGAGAAAATACTGTGGGTGATGACCTAAGGCAACGCACACAGATTCTAAAAATAAACTGTGTTGGATCTATGAACAATCACACACGACATTCTCTTCAAAATTGTTTGCGTTAGGCCACCTTGCGCAAACGTTTACCGCATCAAAACTGTGTGTGATGGATAGTGTCGGTGTCAAAACTGGCGGATCTCGGGTAGGGGATCCCGAACTGTGCGTCTAGGCGGATGGTAACAGGAGTCAAGGGACACGATGTTTTTACCCAGGTTCGGGCCCTCTCGATGGACGTAAAACCCTACTCCTGCTTGATTAATATTGATGATATGGGTAGTACAAGAGTAGATCTACCACGAGATCAAAGAGGCTAAACCCTAGAAGCTAGCCTATGGTATGATTGTTGTTCATCCTACAGACAAAAACCCTCCGGTTTATATAGACACCAGAGAGGGCTAGGGTTACACAGAGTCGGTTATAATGGTAGGAGATCTACATATCCGTATCGCCAAGCTTGCCTTCCACGCCAAGGAAAGTCCCATCCGGACACGGGACGGAGTCTTCAATCTTGTATCTTCATAGTCTAGGAGTCCGGCCAAAGATGATAGTTCGGCTATCCGGACATCCCCTAGTCCAGGACTCCCTCAGTAGCCCCTGAACCAGGCTTCAATGACGACGAGTCCGCACATATTGTCTTGACATTGCAAGGCGGGTTCCTCCTCCAAATACTTCATAGAAGATTTTGAACACAAGGATAGTGTCCGCTCAGCAAAACAAGTTCCACATACCACCGAGAGAGAATAATCTTTACAGATCTGCCGGCGTATTCCGCAGCGTGACATCACACCACGGCGGGCCTTTATTGAATCATTTTCTTGTTCCACCTCGGTAGCGTTTAGCGAAGTGGTTTCCCTGGCACGTCTTGTCAAAGCAGAGATCATGTCCCCTTATTCCGGGATTCTCATCAATACGGGCGTGGGTAACCCAACCGCTCCATTGATTACGGCGCTTGGGAGATAAGCGAGTTTTACCAGGCTGGTGGGGACGCATAGTTTCGTCCGTCCATATAAGGGGATAAGGATCCACCTTTTTACCTACGCCTTCTTCCTCCTTTGCTTATCCATCTCCGCGTACTCGATCTCCAGCGCCCAAATCCGCACATCTTGCCTCAACCTTCCCCAACCATGTCTGAAGCGGGAGGCAACTGGATGGCCTCCTCCGTCACGAAGGGGCACATCAAAAAGTTGAGGAAAGCGGATACTGCAACGACATTCGCACGGCTTCCAGACGAGGGGCAGCTCGTCCCCACCCCCAGGCCCCATGAGAGGGTGGTGTTCCTTCCCCATTTCCTCTGCGGACTGGGCTTCCCACTCCACCCATTTGTCCGGGGGCTCATGTTCTACTATGGCCTGGATTTCCAAAATCCGGCCCCGAATTTCATCCTCAACATCTCAGCGTTTATCGTTGTGTGTGAGGCCTTCCTCCGCATCAAACCCCACTTCTGCTTATGGCTGAAGACCTTCAATGTCAAGCCGAAGGTAGTGGGCAGCCAGCAGGTGGAGTGCGGAGGCGCCATGGTGGGCAAGATGCCCAATGTCATATGGCTTGAGGGCGCCTTCGTGGAAACCGTCAAAGGGTGGCAATCGGGGTGGTTCTACATCACCGATCCGCGTGACCCTGAATGGGCAGCGGCCCCCGAATTCAGATCTGGCATCCCCACACGGCTCACCTCCTGGAAAGAGAAGGGCCTGGCATGGGGTGATTTGGAAGAGTTGACCGGACTCCAAACCTGCGTCCAAAACCTTGAGAACAAGAAGATCAAGCTCGTCAACGCAGTCCAGGTCATGCTCATCCGCCGGATCCTCCCGTGCCAACAACGGGCTTTCAACTTGTGGGAGTTTGATCCGGCACAGCACCAGACCTTGAGCAGGCTCTTCGACACTATGTACAAAGGTACCTGGAAGGTGTTGTTCAAGGGCGCTGAGGCTCCCGCATCCGCTACCGAAGATCGCGGATTCAGCTCACAGAGTCAAGCCGGCGAGGTAAGCTATTTTACCCTTTACAAGACACTTGTTTTTCATAGTTTGACTCTATGCGGGATCTAAACTCTCTTACCTTTGATAGGACTGGCAGAAGAAGCCGGGCAGGTTAACTGTCCGGCTCCCTTACCAGAAGACCCAGCAGACGCCCGATTGACGGGGCTGCTGGTTCCGTCACCTCACGTGGTGCCGGACAAGAAGGCCAAGAAGAAGGCCACGGGAACCTGAAAGAGTTCCCGGCATCAGGTGTTATCGGACTCATCGTCCGATGACTCCGAGGCGGACTCCTCCCGCAAAGACGAGGAGGAGAAAGAAGAGGCTTCTCCCCCAGCGGGGGGAGAGAAGAAAAGGAAGGCCTCCCCAACTGGGGAGGCTGGAGGGTCCAAGAAGGGAAGGACCCTTCCTCCGGACTACTCCACCAACGCCGACGATGATGAAGAGGAGTGGCCACCAAGGACTAAGCCCCTGGAAACTTCGTAAGTGTCCGGATACCAGAATAACTCATGGCATTTCATTTGTTGCATAGAATCTCTTAACGCCAAATATAACCCTGCAGCCCGCCCAGGGACGGGCTCGACACTTCAACGAGCGGCTCCCTGGCGCCATCGGACGTGGATAGCACTTCACATCCGGCTGTCTCCTCTCCTCGCGCTGCGGATGACGTCGAGGTGGGGTCCCAAAAGGGTCCCAGCCAGGAGGAGGAGGTTTCGGAGGTGCCGCAGGGCAACCTCCCGGACTTTGGGCACGAGGGAGGTCAACCCCTAAAGGGTTCTGAGTTTGGCCCTGGGCCGGACTCCGCACCGGAACCTTTAGTGGTTCCGGAGTCTGGCGGGCGGCCCCTTCGTAAGAAGGGCGAGACTGCGACACCGGTGACCTCCGTCCAACCGGAGGCACCAGATAATTCTTTGGGCGCTTAACAGGCGCCTCCATCGACGAGGAGCACCGCCTTGTTATGAGTGCGGTGATCGAAAAGTTCGATCCGCCAAGAGTGGGCTGGTGAAGCTGTACCAGCCTTCTAACAGGCTTTGAGGTATGTAATTAAGATATGTAAAAATAGTACCGCATAGACAAGTAGTTTTCGATGCTCAGTTTGGTGTTCGGAAAGAAAAGCCAAACTGAGGATCTAAAAAGATATATGCAGGAGTCTAACATAAGCATGTCAATAGGGAATGCAGGCTGCGTTGTTGACCTCTGCCGCACTGACTGCGGAGGTCAATGCATTGAAGCAGAGCCTCGAGCGGTCCGAGAACGAGCTCGGCCGTGCCAAGAAGCAGCTCGAGGACAAGGAAGCTAAGTAATACCTTATTAAAGTAATACCTTATAGAAAGGATTTGGTTGCAAAAAATGACAGGAATAACGTGAGTATTGCAGGGGCCACGAACGAGTTGGCGACCCTGAAGAAGGCGGTGTCCAAGGCCGAAAGCAATGCGGCCGCGGAACGCATTGAGCGAGAGAAGCAGGAGGCGCGGGTGGCGGAGGTGCGGCAAGAGCTCCAGGCTCTCGTGGAAAAACATGAGAGTTTGGAGCATGACTCAAAGACTCGGGAGTCCGAGCTCACCTCGGCTCTTGAGAGTGCCAAAGTCGCTAAGGCCGAAGCCCAAAAAGCACTCCAGTAAATTGAGGCAATAAAGAAGATAGCGGCGGGTAAGGCATTCTTCATGCAAAGCAAGCACGTGAAAGTGAATTACTTGTTACTTACCCGAAGCCGGAGCTCTCCAGTAGCATTCGCAGATCTGCCCCACAGTGTGTCCGACGCTGCCGCATTCTACCGGGCCGAGGAAGGTGTTGGAAATATGCCCTAGAGGCAATAATAAAAGTATTATTATATTTCCTTGCTTCATGATAATTGTCTTTTACTCATGCTATAACTGTATTATCCGGAAATCGTAATACACGTGTGAATACATAGACCACAATATGTCCCTAGTAAGCCTCTAGTTGACTAGCTCGTTGTGATCAACAGATAGTCATGGTTTCCTGGCTACGGACATTGGATGTCGTTGATAACGGGATCACATCATTAGGAGAATGATGTGATGGACAAGACCCAATCCTAAGCATAGCACAAAGATCGTGTAGTTCGTTTGCTAGAGCTTTTCCAATGTCAAGTATCTCTTCCTTAGACCATGAGATCGTGTAACTCCGGATACCGTAGGAGTACTTTGGGTGTATCAAAGCGTCCTGGCGAAGCGGGTGACTATAAAGGTGCACTACTGGTATCTCCGAAAGTGTCATTGGGTTGACACGGATCGAGGATAGGATTTGTCACTCCGTGTAAACGGAGAGGTATCTCTGGGCCCACTCGGTAGGACATCATCATAATGTGCACAATGTGACCAAGGGGTTGATCACGGGATGATGTGTTACGGAATGAGTAAAGAGACTTGCCGGTAACGAGATTGAACAAGGTATCGGTATACCGACGATCGAATCTCGGGCAAGTAAAATACCGCTAGACAAAGGGAATTGTATACGGGATTAATTGAGTCCTTGACATCGTGGTTCATCCGATGAGATCATCGTGGAACATGTGGGAGCCAACATGGGTATCCAGATCCCGCTGTTGGTTATTGACCGGAGAACATCTCGGTCATGTCTACATGTCTCCGAACCCGTAGGGTCTACACATAAGGTTCGATGACGCTAGGGTTATAAAGGAAGTTTGTATGTGGTTACCGAATGTTGTTTGGAGTCCCGGATGAGATCCCGGACGTCACGAGGAGTTCCGGAATGGTCCGGAGGTAAATATTTATATATGGGAAGTCCTATTTTGGCCACCGGAAAATGTTCGGGATTTTTCGGTATTGTACCGGAAGGTTCTAGAAGGTTCGGAGTGGGGCCCACCTGCATGGGGGACCCACATGAACGTGGGTAGTGGGGAAAGGCCCCATACCCCTGGTCAAGGCGCACCAAGATCCCCCCTTAGAAGGAATAAGATCATATACCGAAGGGATAAGATCAAGATCCCTAAAAAGGGGGGATAACAATCGGTGGGGAAGGAAATGATGGGATTTCTTTCCTCCCACCTTGGCCAACGCACCAATGGACTTGGAGGGCAAGAAACCAGCCCCTCCACCCCTATATAAAGTGGGGAGACGCATGGGATCTTACCACGAAGTTCTGGCACAACCCTCCCCCTCTCCCAAGTCCTCCTCTCCCGCGGTGCTTGGCGAAGCCCTGCAGGATTGCCACGCTCCTCCACCACCACCACGTCGTCGTGCTGCTGCTGGATGGAGTCTTCCTCAACCTCTCCCTCTCTCCTTGCTGGATCAAGGCATGGGAGACGTCACCGGGTTGTACGTGTGTTGAACGCGGAGGTGCCGTCCGTTCGGCACTAGGATCTCCGGTGATTTGGATCACGACGAGTTCGACTCCTTCAACCCCGTTCTCTTGAACGCTTCCGCTTAGCGATCTACAAGGGTATGTAGATACACTCTCCTTCCCCTCGTTGCTGGTTTCTCTATAGATAGATCTTGGTGACACGTAGGAAAATTTTGAATTTCTGCTACGTTCCCCAACAGTGGCATCATGAGCTAGGTCTATTGCATAGATTCTTTGCACGAGTAGAACACAAAGTAGTTGTGGGCATTGATTTTGTTCAATATGCTTACCGTTACTAGTCCAATCTTGTTTCGACGGTATTGTGGGATGAAGCGGCCCGGACCGACCTTACACGTACACTTACGTGAGACAGGTTCCACCGATTGACATGCACTTGGTGCATAAGGTGGCTAGCGGGTGCCAGTCTCTCCCACTTTAGTCGGAACGGATTCGATGAAAAGGGTCCTTATGAAGGGTAAATAGCAATTGGCATATCACGTTGTGGTTTTGCGTAGGTAAGAAACGTTCTTGCTAGAAACCCATAGCAGCCACGTAAAACATGCAAACAACAATTAGAGGACGTCTAACTTGTTTTTGCAGGGTATGCTATGTGATGTGATATGGCCAAGAAGAATGTGATGAATGATATGTGATGTATGAGATTGATCATGTTCTTGTAATAGGAATCACGACTTGCATGTCGATGAGTATGACAACCGGCAGGAGCCACAGGAGTTGTCTTTATTTATTGTATGACCTGCGTGTCATTGAAACAACGCCATGTAATTACTTTACTTTATTGCTAACCGGTAGCCATAGTAGTAGAAGTAATAAGTTGGCGAGACAACTTCATGGAGACACGATGATGGAGATCATGATGATGGAGATCATGGTGTCATGCCGGTGACGATGATGATCATGGAGCCCCGAAGATGGAGATCAAAAGGAGCAAAATGATATTAGCCATATCATGTCACTACTTGATTGCATGTGATGTTTATCATGTTTATGCATCTTGTTTACTTAGAACGACGGTAGTAAATAAGATGATCCCTTACAAAAATTTCAAGAAGTGTTCTCCCCTAACTGTGCACCGTTGCTAAAGTTCGTCGCTTCTAAGCACCACGTGATGATCGGGTGTGATGGATTCTTACGTTCACATACAACGGATGTAAGACAGTTTTACACATGCAAAACACTTAGGGTTAACTTGACGAGCCTAGCATGTACAGACATGGCCTCGGAACACAGAGACCGAAAGGTCGAGCATGAGTCGTATAGTAGATACGATCAACATGAAGATGTTCACCGATGATGACTAGTCCGTCTCACGTGATGATCGGACACGGCCTAGTTGACTCGGATCATGTAATCACTTAGATGACTAGAGGGATGTCTATCTGAGTGGGAGTTCATAAGATGAACTTAATTATCCTAAACATAGTCAAAAGATCTTTGCAAATTATGTAAATAAGCTCGTGCTTTAGTTCCTTTGTTTAGATATGTTCCTAGAGAAAATATAGTTGAAAGTTGATGATGGCGATTATGCGGACAAGAGAAAGCTTATGTCCTCAATGCATTGCTCGGTGTCTTTGAACCCCAAACGTGGTTTGTGGATGTTGCGAACATCAGACATACACGTTTTGATAACTACGTGATAGTTCAGTTAAACGGTTTAGAGTTGAGGCCCCAAAGACGTTTTCGAAACATTGCGGAACATATGAGATGTTTCGAGGGCTGAAATTGAGATTTCAGGCTCGTGCCCACGTCAAGAGGTACGAGACCTCCGACGATTTTCTTAGCCAGCAAACTAAGGGAGAAAAGCTCAAATCGTTGAGCTTGTGCTCAGATTGTCTGAGTGCAACAATCACTTGAATCGAGTGGGAGTTGATCTTGCAGATGAGATAGTGATGTTTCTCCAAAGTCATTGCCACCAAGCTGCTAGAGATTCGTGATGAACTATAACATATCAGGGATAGATATGATGATCCTTGAGGTATTCGCGATGTTTGACACCGCGAAATTAGAAATCAAGAAGGAGCATCAATTGTTGATGGTTGGTGAAACCACTAGTTTCAAGAAGGGCAAGGGCAAGAAGGGATACTTCATGAAACGGCAAATCAATTCTTTGCTCCGGTGAAGAAACCCAAGGTTGAACCCAAACCCGAGACTAAGTGCTTACGTAATAAGGGGAACAACCTTTGGAGCGGAATTACCCTAGATACTTGGTAGATGAGAAGGATGGCAAGGTCGATAGAAGTATATTGGATATACATTATGTTAATGTGTACTTTACTAGTACTCCTAGTAGCACCGAGGTATTAGATACCGGTTCGGTTGCTAAGTGTTAGTAACTCGAAATAAAAGCTACGGAATAAACGGAGACTAGCTAAAGGTGAGCTGACGATATGTGTTGGAAGTGTTTCCAAGGTTGATGTGATCAAGCATCGCACGCTCCCTCTACCATCGAGATTTGGTGTTTGCGTTGAGCATAGACATAATTGGATTATGTCTATCACAATATGGTTATTCATTTAAGGAGAATAATGGTTACTCTATTTATTTGAATAATACCTTCAATGGTCTTGCACCTGAAACGAATGGTTTATTGAATCTCGATCGTACTGATACACATTTTCATGCCAAAAGATATAAGATAGTAATGATAGTACCACTTACTTGTGGCACTGCCATGTAAGTCATATTGGTATAAAACGCATGACGAAGCTCCATGTTGATGGATCTTTAGACTCACTCGTTTTGAAAAGTTTGAGACATGCGAACCATGTCTATTGGTGTATACGCATGAAGAAACTCCATGCAGATGGATCGTTTGGACTCACTTGATTTTGAATCACTTGAGATATGCAAATCATACCACATGGGCAAGATGACTAAAAAGCCTCATTTTTCGGTAAAATGGAACAAGATAGCAACTTGTTGGAAGTAACACATTTTGATGTGTGCAGTCCAATGAGTCTTTGAGGCATCTGATGAATATCGTTATGTTCTTACTTCATAGATGATTCGAGTAGATGTAGAGTATATTTACTTGATGAAACACAAGTCTGAATTATTGAATGGTTCAAGTAATTTGAGTGAAGTTGAAGATCATCGTGACAAGAGGATGAAATGTCTATGATATATGATCATAGAGATGAGTATCTGAGTTCGAGCTTTGGCATAATTAAGACATTGTGGAAATTGTTTCACAATTAATACCGCTGGAACACCATAGTATGATGGTGTGTCCGAACATCATAGTTGCACCCTATTGGATATGGTGCGTACCATGATGTCTCTTATCGAATTACCACTATCGTTTATGGGTTAGGCATTAGAGACAACCACATTCACTTTAAATAGGGCACCACGTAATTCCGTTGAGATGACACCGTATGAACTATGGTTTAGAGAAACCTAAGCTGTCATTTCTTAAAGGTTTGGGGCTGCGACGCTTATGTGAAAAAGTTTCAGGTTGATAAGATCGAACCCAAAGCGGATAAAATGCATCTTCATAGGACACCCAAAACAGTTGGGTATACCTCCTAATTCAGATCCGAAAGCAATAGGGATTGTTTCTTGAATCGGGTCCTTTCTCGAGGAAAAGTTTGTCTCAAAAAGTTGAGTGGGAGGATGGTGGAGGCTTGATGAGGTTATTGTACCATCACTTCAACCAGTGTGTAGCAGGGCACAGGAAGTTGTTCCTGTGGCACCTACACCAATTGAAGTAGAAGCTTATGATAGTGATCATGAAACTTCGGATCAAGTCACTACCATACCTCGTAGGGTGACAAGGATGCATACTACTTTAGAGTGGTACAGTAATCCTGTCTTGAAGGTCATGTTGCTAGACAACAATGAACCTACGAGCTATGGAGAAGCAATGGTGGGCCCATATTCTGACAAATAGTTAGAAGCCATGAAATCCGAGATAGGATCCATGTATCAAAACAAAGCATGGACTTTGGTGGACTTGCCCAATGATCGGCAAGCCATTGAGATAAATGGATCTTTAAGAAGAAGACGGACGTGGACGGTAATGTCACCATCTATGAAGCTCGACTTGTGGCGAAGAGTTTTTCACAAGTTCAAGGAGTTGACTACGATGAGATTTTCTCATCCGTAGCGATGCTTAAGTCCGTCGGATTCATGTTAGCATTAGCTGCATTTATGAAATCTGGCAGATGGATGTCAAAACGAGTTTCCTTACCAGTCTTCGTATGGAAAGGTTGTATGTGATACAAATCAGAAAAGTTTTGTCGATCCTAAGGATGCTAAAAGGTATGCTAGCTCCAGCGATCCTTCGATGGACTGGAGTAAGCTTCTCAGAGTTGGAATATGCACTTTGATCAAAGATTTTGTTTATACAAAGTTTATGAGAAACTTGTATTTCCAAAGAAGTAAGTGGGAGCACTACAGAATTTCTGATGAGTATATGTTATTGACATATCGTTGATCAGAAATAATGTAGAATTTCTGGAAAGCATATAGGGTTATTTGGAAGTGTTTTTCAATGGAAAACCTGGATTAGGCTACTTGAACAATAAGCATCAAGATCTATAAGATAGATCAAAATGCTTAATAGTACTTTCAAATGAGCACATACCTTGACATGATCTTGAAGGTGTTCAAGATGGGACAGTCAAAGAAGGAGTTCTTGCCTGAAATATAAGGTATGACGTTAAGACTTAAAAGCTCGACCATGGCAGAAAAGAGAGAAAGGACGAAGGTCGTCCCCTATGTTTCAGACGTAGGCTCTATAGTATGCTATGCTGTGTACCACACCGGAAGTGTGCCTTACCATGAGTCAGTCAAGGGGTACAAGAATGATCCAGGAATGGATCATTGGACAACGGTCAAAATTGTCCTTGGAGTAAATAAGGACATGTTTCTCGATTATGGAGGTGATAAAGAGTTCGGCGTAAAGGGTTACATCGATGCAAGCTTTAACACCTATCCGAGTGACTCTGAGCAGCAAACCGGACACGTAT
The DNA here is from genome assembly GCA_021437245.1 of Aegilops speltoides. Taxonomy (NCBI): domain Eukaryota; kingdom Viridiplantae; phylum Streptophyta; class Magnoliopsida; order Poales; family Poaceae; genus Aegilops; species Aegilops speltoides. Next base: position 414,470,916 of record CM038144.1, read on the forward strand.
AGTGGAGCGACCATTTGGAATAGCTCCAAGTGGAGCGTGGAAGCAACATTTACAATATGACCCAGAGATTTGCGAAGTACATACGGATCTGAAAGTTGCAGACCCGTTGACTAAAACCTCTCTTGCAAGCAAAACATGATCAAACCCCAGAACTCATTGAGTCTTAATCACATGATGATGTGAACTAGTTTAGTGACACTAGTAAACTCTTTGGATGTTGGTCACATGGCGATGTGACCTATGAGTGTTAATCACATGGCGATGTGAACTAGATTATTGACTCTAGTGCAAGTGGGAGATTGTTGGAAATATGCCCTAGAGGCAATAATAAAAGTATTATTATATTTCCTTGCTTCATGATAATTGTCTTTTATTCATGCTATAACTGTATTATCCGGAAATCGTAATACACGTGTGAATACATAGACCACAATATGTCCCTAGTAAGCCTCTAGTTGACTAGCTCGTTGTGATCAACAGATAGTCATGGTTTCTGGCTATGGACATTGGATGTCGTTGATAACGGGATCACATCATTAGGAGAATGATGTGATGGACAAGACAATCCTAAGCATAGCACAAAGATCGTGTAGTTCGTTTGCTAGAGCTTTTCCAATGTCAAGTATCTCTTCCTTAGACCATGAGATCGTGTAACTCCCGGATACCATAGGAGTACTTTGGGTGTATCAAAGCGTCTGGCGAATCGGGTGACTATAAAGGTGCACTCTGGTATCTCCGAAAGTGTACATTGGGTTGACACGGATCGAGATCGGATTTGTCACTCCGTGTAAGCGGAGAGGTATCTCTGGGCCCACTCGGTAGGACATCATCATAATGTGCACAATGTGACCAAGGGGTTGATCACGGGATGATGTGTTACGGAATGAGTAAAGAGACTTGCCGTAACGAGATTGAACAAGGTATCGGTATACCGACGATCGAATCTCGGGCAAGTAAAATACCGCTAGACAAAGGGAATTGTATCTGGGATTAATTGAGTCCTTGACATCGTGGTTCATCCGATGAGATCATCGTGGAACATGTGGGAGCCAACATGGGTATCCAGATCCGCTGTTGGTTATGACCGGAGAACGTCTCGGTCATGTCTACATGTCTCCGAACCCGTAGGGTCTACACATAAGGTTCGATGACGCTAGGGTTATAAAGGAAGTTTGTATGTGGTTACCGAATGTTGTTGAGTCCCGGATGAGATCCCGGACGTCACGAGGAGTTCGGAATGGTCCGGAGGTAAATATTTATATATGGGAAGTCCTATTTTGGCCACCGGAAAATGTTCGGATTTTTCGGTATTGTACCGAGAAGGTTCTAGAAGGTTCGGAGTGGGGCCCACCTGCATGGGGGACCCACATGAACGTGGGTAGTGGGGAAAGGCCCCACACCCCTGGTCAAGCAAGCGCACCAAGATCCCCCCTTAGAAGGAATAAGATCATATACCGAAGGGATAAGATCAAGATCCCTAAAAAGGGGGGATAACAATCGGTGGGGAAGGAAATGATGGGATTTCTTTCCTCCCACCTTGGCCAACGCACCAATGGACTTGGAGGGCAAGAAACCAGCCCCTCCACCCCTATATAAAGTGGGGAGACGCATGGGATCTTACCACGAAGTTCTGGCGCAGCCCTCCCCCTCTCCCAAGTCCTCCTCCTCTCCCGCGGTGCTTGGCGAAGCCCTGCAGGATTGCCACGCTCCTCCACCACCACCACGTTGTCGTCGTTTGCTGCTGGATGGAGTCTTCCTCAACCTCTCCCTCTCTCCTTGCTGGATCAAGGCATGGGAGGCGCCACCGGGCTGTACGTGTGTTGAACGCGGAGGTGCCGTCCGTTCGGCACTAGGATCTCCGGTGATTTGGATCACGGCAGTAGCACGACTCCTTCAACCCCGTTCTCTTGAGCGCTTCCGCTTAGCGATCTACAAGGGTATGTAGATACACTCTCCTTCCCTCGTTGCTGGTTTCTCTATAGATAGATCTTGGTGACACGAGGAAAATTTTGAATTTCGCCTTTCGTTCCCCAATGAAGGGAGCTCGACGGAGAAGGTATTACGGTCTCAAGATATCGAGGCCGGACACCGATGCTTTTGAGCGACCAGTGAAGCAGCTGGTCGAGCTTCATAAGGTGGCCGAACAGGCCATGAAGGGCCTCATAGCTCGGCTGTGGCCGAAGGAGGCCATGCCTGGGAGCTACTTCGGGCTGGTGCGGCGGCTAGTGGACGCATGTCCATGGATTTAAGTCGTCAAGCGCTCCGTCTACATCAAAGGTGCCCGTAGGGCCCTTGCCCGTGCTAAAGTGCACTGGGGCAAGATGGACGCTAAGAAGCTTGTGACGGACGCTCCACCGCCGGGCAGGGAGTATTGCAAGCCCGAGATGTATTATGAGAACGTCCTGAAGGGTGCCCGCCTTATAGCGGGTGAATGCTCCAAAGATGTAATTTTTGAGTAGACTCGCATTTGTTATCCTATGCGCTGAAAACTTTGTTCATGTGCGCTAAGCAATGCTTGTTAATCTAAAATATTACCTTCTGTGCGGCCGTTTATCAAATTTGAGAGATGGCAAGTTGTTGGCTTCAGCCCCCATGCCACGAGTGCTGGGGTGTTCGGGATAAACTTGAGCGCTCTTGTTCCCATTTTGCGTCCTTCGAGGGAGGCGCTCAACACAACGAACGAGGCAACCGGACTTATAATGCTTGAACACTCCCACTTAGCCATACAATTCTATAATTTTAAATTTCGGCGAAGCCCCTAGTGTTCGTAAGACCGAATTCGGGGCGCTATCCATGCCTGGGCCGGACAAAGCCGGCTCCTCGCTCTAAGCGGCATAAGTCTTTAGGGACTCGAAAAACCACTCGAACAGCGACCGACTCTCGCCCTATCATGACAGTCAGTTTTAGCTTTCTCCACCGAGGTGCTCAACCCAGCTCAAGCTGGGGCACAATCGCAGTGGTTCTCCCAGCCTACCTTAGCCGATATAATGAGCGTAAGGTACCAAAACATGGGAGCCGGGCAAACCCAACTATTGACCCAAGACATGATTCGGAGCCGATGCATATAATGCTATAAGTTCAGGGTGCCGCACTTGTTAAAGTGTTCGGACTTATCACACCATATTTTGGGGTACTTAAGCCCCTCGTATATTTGGCCGTACCAAAGCGTACGGATGCAACATGTCATAAGTGAACATATATGGATAAAAAGGAATGCAATAATAGGCAAAAGCTGTGCATTGTTTATTAAAAAAAGCTACAGTAAAAGCAGAACGATACAAATAGTGCGATAAGCAAGGGACGGGACTATTTGACATGTCGCCCTCCAGGGGTAGGCTGCGGGATGGTATGTAAAACAGGTATACTGCTCGTAATAGAGACCACCTGGACATTCGACGTAGCTTTTCTGCTTCCCTGGTTGTTGCATTGTGAGTTTGGCAGTTCTACTGCCGGACAGGGCTTCTGGAAAACAGAGTCCTGCGAATAAGAAAAATAAGAAAAAAAAGGAATGGCACAATTGGGAGCCCCTGGTGCGGTTGAGCCGCTCTCCGGGCATGCCGTGGTCGTGCCCCTACCCCTATGCCCATGGTATCTCCAGGGCGTAGTTATGTACGCGTGGTACTGGTCTCGCGATTTCACGAGGGATGGGGTTGGGGCCGCATTGCTACGCGTGCTCGGAACGTGACAGGCGGTCTTGTTGTAGGTTACTCCGGGTGCGCTTGACGGTGTCCGGCCGCTTAGCAGCCGGACTTGGGAATTGCCTTAAGAGGCTGCTTTGTACTTCCGCCGTGAGAGCCGCTGTATGCTCCTCCGTTCGGAGAGAGCGCTCGGTGTTTCCGTTGACCGTAATGACTCCTCGAGGGCCTGACATCTTGAGCTTGAGGTATGCGAAAGTGCGGCACCACATTGAACTTTACCAAATGCGGTTCGTCCGAAAGCGGTGCATGATAGCCGCCATGAGCGGGACTATGTCGAAGATTAACTCCTCACCGGAAGTTATCCGGGATCCAAAGACCACTTCAAGTGTAAGCGAGCTGTCATGATTGGCCTCTACACTGGTATGACGCCTTTGAAGGTCGTCTTTGTGGGTTTAATCCTTGAGGGGTCTATGCCCATCTTGCGCACTATATCCTGATAAAGCAGGTTCAGGCTGCTGCCGCTGTCCATCAGGACTCTAGTGAGGTGAAATCCGTAGATGATTGGGTCTAGAACCAATGCGGCGAATCCTCCATGGCGGATGCTAGTGGGGTGGTCCCTTCGATCAAAAGTGATCGGGAAGGAGGACCATGGATTGAACTTTGGGGCGACTGGCTCCATCCCGTATATGTCCCTGAGTGCACGCTTCCGCTCCCTTTTGGGTATGTGGGTTGCGTATATCATGTTCACCGTCCGCAGTTGTGGGGAGAAACCCTTCTGTCCTCTATTGTTCGGTGGCCGGGTCTCCTCCTCGTCATTGCTATGCAACCCCTTGTCATTGTTTTTGGCGATTAACTTGCTGCTGCTTGAACACCCAACAATCCTGTTGGTGTGATTGGCTAACGCTTTTCGGGGTGCCGTGTATCCGCACGAGCGATCGAGTATTCGGTCCAAATTGGACGGGCCCGAGTATTTCTTTTGAATGGCTTTTTCACGACGGGTTTAGAGCCTCTGAATCCGGCATTGATCGTCGTATCTTTAGTATTATCGCCGTTAACGCGGCGCTTGTGTTATTATGACGCAACTTGCCGTTCTTGTCCTTGGTATCAAACTACGTGGTTTTTGGTCGGGTTATTCTTTGCGAGCTAGCCAGCTATCCTCTCCCGCGCTGAAGCGGGTCATGAGTGATGTGAGGGCTGCCATGGATTTCGGCTTTTCCTGTCCTAGGTGCTGGGCAAGCCACTCGTCGCGGATGTTATGTTTGAAGGCTGCAAGGGCCTCTGCATCCGGACAGTCGACGATTTGATTTTTCTTGGTTAAGAACCGTGTCCAAAATTGTTTGGCCGATTCATCTGGCTGCTGAATTATGTGGCTTAGGTCATCAGCGTCTGGTGGTCGCACATATGTGCCCTGGAAGTTATCAAGGAATGCGGCTTCCAGGTCTTCCCAACAACCAATTGATTCTGCTGGCAAGCTGTTGAGCCAATGCCGAGCTAGTCCTTTAAGCTTGAGTGGGAGGTATTTGATGGAGTGTAGATCATCACCGCGGGCCATGTGGATGTGAAGGAGATAGTCCTCGATCCAAACCGCCGGATCTGTTGTGTCGTCCTATGATTCAATGTTTACGGGTTTGAAACCCTCGGGGATTTGATGATCCATTACTTCATCTGTGAAGCATAGTGGGTGTGCGGCGCCTCTGTATTGGGCTATATCACGACGCAGATCGAATGAGCTTTGTCTACTGTGTTCGGCCCGGCCGGAATTGCTGTATCCGGCGTGACGGTTGTCACCACGTATCATGGGGCGCCCACGCGATCCGTAGATTGATCTTGTTTGTCTTGCCTTGTCCACCAATATGTCTCACAAGTCTGGCGCACTCCCCCGTGGCTTTGTACTTTTCGAGCGACGCCGGGGTGCGGCTTTAGCGGAGGGCCTAGAGGCCTCTCTGTCGCGGCCACGAGGTGGCCGGTCGGCCGCGTCATGCGCTGGTGATGTAGGTTTGGGTGCTTCATCCTCTAATCGGGGTAGCAGCCTGCGTTTTGGGTAGCTCTTGGAGGGGCGATCGAGTTTGTACTCTTCGGCTGCAAGGACTTTGGTCCATCTGTCAGCTAGCAAGTCTTGGTCAGCTCTAAGCTGCTGCTGCTTTTTCTTGAGGCTGCTTGCCGTGGCCATAAGCCTGCGTTTGAAACGCTCTTGTTCGATGGGATCCTCAGGCACGACAAATTCGTCGTCGTCGAGGCTTGCCTCGTCTTCGGAGGGAGGCATATAATTATTGTCCTCCACCTCTCTGTCTGCCGCTCTCTCATGAGGGCTGGCTTCTCCATCCTCCTGCGTTGAATCCTGCTGGAGGGTGTTGTCTTCGGCACTGTCTGGGGTGTTATTGTCTCCGGTGCCGGAATCTCCATTTTTGTTGTGGCGGGATTTAGAGTGGCGCCGCTGACGCCGGCGCTTAGGCTGTTTCTTGGAGGGTCGTCCTCCGTTGTTCCATCGCCATTCCCATCCTTTGGGATGTCCACCATGTAAATGTCGATGACGAGGTGGCCTTCAAAGTGCCTCTGTAGGCGCTGATTCTTGGTCGTCTCCTGCATCGTCGTTCATACCGTCGATGTCTTCGGAGTCGAAGTCTAGCATGTCGATTAAGTCATCGACAGTGGCTACGAAGTGGGTGGTGGGTGGGCTTTGAATTTCTTCGTCATCTGCATCCCAACCGTCCTGACCATAATCCGGCCAGGGCTCTCCTAATAAAGAGAGACACTTTAGCGAATTCAGGATGTCGCTAAAGGGCGAGTGCTGAAAGATGTCCACAGCGGTGAACTCCGTGATCGGCGTCCAATCGGATTCGATTAGCAGGGGCGCGGAAGGTTCGGAGTCCGGAGAGGAGTCCGGCACCTTGGAGTCACGAGCTTCACAGAGGACGGGGTTGGTATTCGGCTCTATCACTGTAGAGGTAGCAGCCCCCGAGGCGGTGTCCAGCCACCCGTCCTCGATCGGCGCAGTCGGCTCCGAGCTAAGGGTCGGAGCGGACACTTGTTCGGCCTCTAGGGCACTGTCCGGCAGAAGAGCTAGATCATGCCCATCGTGACAGTGCGGCGTGCTTGGCTGTGGCTCGAACCCGTCAAATATCAAGTCTCCGCGGACGTCAGCCGTATAGTTCAAACTTCCAAACCTGACCTGATGGCCAGGGGCGTAGCTTTCAATCTGCTCCAGATGGCCAAGCGAGTTGGCCCGCAGTGCAAAGCCGCCGAATACGAAGATCTGTCCGGGGAGAAAAGTCTCACCCTGGACCGTGTCGTTGTTGATGATCGAAGGAGCCATCGGGCCTAAAGGTGACGACACAGAGGAACTCTCAATGAAAGCACCAATGTCGGTGTCAAAACCGGCGGATCTCGGTAGGGGTCCCGAATCGTGCGTCTAGGCAGATGGTAACAGGTGACAAGGGACACGATGTTTTTACCCAGGTTCGGGCCCTCTCGATGGAGGTAAAACCCTACTCCTGCTTGATTAATATTGATGATATGAGTAGTACAAGAGTAGATCTACCACGAGATCAAAGAGGCTAAAACCTAGAAGCTAGCCTATGGTATGATTGTTGTTCGTCCTACGGACAAAAACCCTCCGGTTTATATGGACACCAGAGAGGGCTAGGGTTACACAGAGTCGGTTACAATGGTAGGCGATCTACATATCCGTATCGCCAAGCTTGCCTTCCACGCCAAGGAAAGTCCCATCCGGACACGGGACGGAGTCTTCAATCTTGTATCTTCATAGTCTAGGAGTCCGGCCAAAGATGATAGTTCGGCTATCCGGACACCCCCTAGTTCAGGACTCCCTCAGATAGTCTTTGCCACATAGTTTCTTCTACACACCGTGTGTGATGCATTCAATAACGCAAACGATATTTTTTTAATATTATGTGCGATGAGAACGCCATCACAAACGATTTAACGAGGAAAATTGTGTGTGATGTACCTACGAACGGAAACGTTTTCCTTGCAAATGATGTGGGATGTATATCTAATGTAAACGTTTTGAGGGGATTGTGTGGGATGTACTTACGACCGGAAATGATTTCGCCTACATAATTGTATTTTTTCAGCACTACTGTACATATAACCGTATTTGGTCACTCGCCGGTCGCACACGACCTCATTTTGCCAAGCGTATGTGCCAGGAGGGCATATCCCCGACGGTTTTCGGATCGTGTGGGAAGGAACCCCTAATCGCCCACACTCACTAGGCAACGGTTCCAAATGCCGTCGCGGAAAGGGGTTTTAAATCGTTTGTATAGCACCGACGCGTACCAGTGATTCGCCGGCGGTGGTGCGTGCGGGGCGAAGGTGGTGCGGCGGAGAGAGTGCGGCGCAAGGGCTCGAGTGTGCCGCGCGCGAAAGCGGGCGAACCAAATACACAGCGCGCGATGGCGTCTCGGACCGCGCGCCCAATTCTATATGCCGCGCGCGCTTATTGCGTGTCCACTGGAGCCCCTCTATCGATTGCGCGTGCTAAAAAAGCCAAACTTGCGGCGCGAAGCTCATTTAGCGTGGCTGTTGGAGATGCTCTAACGGACCAAGATTTTCCAAGTCTCAAAGTGATCCCTGACCTTGTCTCAAAGAAAAAAAAGAGTAGATCCCTGACACATAAAAGGAAAAAAAAGGAAAATTTCTGACTTAAAAAAGGGCAATTATTTTCCCAGCCTATTTTTGCTCCGGTTTCTCTGTGGCCGTATTTTTCTGATCCAGATTCAACATCATCTCACAGTCACCGATCAAACACAGGTTAACCGGTTTGGCCGGCGCGACGCACCCCTCCACCAGCGGCAAACCGCCGGCGACGCCCCCGCACGCCGTGATATAGGCCCGTCCCCGTCCCCGTCCCCGTCCGAACGACACGACCTAGCCCCAAACCCACCCACGCGCACAGAGAAGAAACAAAAATCCCGAGCCCACCGCCACCGGCACCATACTCCCCTCCCTCCTCGCCACCGTCGGCTCCCTCGCCACAGGCACCGTCGCGGCCCTCGCGGCGGCTGCGGCGGGGGCGGCGGCGAACGCGGGCTCCCTCCCCCGCGCCCGCTCGGCGGGGTCGGCCGTTGTGGCGGCGGCCATGTCGACGGCCCGTGTCTACGCGGACGTGAACGTGCGCCGCCCCAGGGAGTACTGGGACTACGAGGCCCTCTCCGTTCAATGGGGGTAAAAAAATAAAACCAGCGCCTAACTCTGCTCCTGTTTTTTTTTTTTTTATTCTGTACCATGATCTATAGTAGAGTGATTAACTGATTATGTGGGAGGATCGCATCTAAAATTCACTGAACATCAATGTGTCACTGCTGGGGGGTATATCGGTACATTTTGTGTTCAAAAGTGTATTATGATTTATGTTCAGTTGCAGAGATTGGAACGGACTGGGTGGGTTGTTCTATTGCTTGATTGATCGGTGTATTATTCAATGAGGAGTCATAAGGAGTGAACTCTGGTTTGTAGGATTTGAAAACCTTTGGTCATCAGGCCGTGATCATTTTTCTCGGTGTCTGTCTGAGGTTCGATTGAAGCTGTTACTGAATACTACTGACGAGTGACGAGTGTTTTGCTATTTCAGGTCGTCTTACTATACTTGTTGTTTGAGCTGTTGTGCTTGTTAGAATTATACCTTGAGTGGGGCTGCATCCAGGGAACTTTATCCCAGAAGGCTAAAACACCTGCAAAATAGCATTGGTGGAGGCCATTTAATATCACTCTAGGGAGGTCGGTCTTAGCAAAACAGAATGGAGTTGCACCAACCAAAATTTTCAATTGGACAAATTCTTTGAACGTTTAAACAGTAGTCATATGACCCTCAATCGCTATCACAGTAGTGAATCCACTTTTGCTTACTGTTTCAAAATTTTGACATGTGTTGTCACCTTTTTTTTTTATTTGGTGAATTTTGGAGTGAAAAGCTATAATTTTTTTATGGAATAAATATCTTGTTTCTTGTAGCTATGTACTTAGTTTGATCAACTGATTGTTCTTCCCCATTCAGTGAGCAGGATGATTACGAGGTCGTGCGGAAAGTAGGCAGAGGGAAATACAGTGAAGTCTTTGAAGGGATTAACGTAACAAACGATGAGCGATGCGTCATTAAAATCCTCAAGCCTGTTAAGAAAAAGAAGGTATCCTTGTTTACTTTGAAGATTAGCACATTTTGATGGTCTGCTATTATATTACAGCTGATATCATCAATACTTGGCGTAATTTCATGGTTACATACTCTGCATTTCCTACTTCTCTAACTATGGTTTCCTCCTTCACTAGTCTACTGAAAAGTTTCATCCTATCCTGTTTAATGCCATTTCTACAATTTTCAGCTTGCAGCTGATAGGTACAACTGTACAATTAACAAGCTGGTCAAGGGATCTTATGTTTCTTCATCCATTTACATCCATAACTCGCATCTTGTGACTAACCACTTGCACCATATGATGCAACTAACCAGTTTGAAACCTGCTAATGTTTTTTTTAGGACCGAAACCTTCTAATTTTATCACCATTAGAGATCAGTTTAGTATCAGCTCTGTTATTAGTCTTCATGCCCTTTTCAGCTGACAAGTTCCGCTTGTTTGTGCATGATGTCACTCTTGCTCATTTGTTGGCTATGCACCTTCTGCTGCATTCAACTCTATTTACCTGCTTATCGTGTTCTTTGTGCTATCCAAATATGTGAATTTTTTTATGCAGATAAAGAGGGAAATAAAGATTCTTCAGAACCTTTGTGGTGGTCCAAATATTATTAAGCTTCTTAATGTCGTCAGAGACCAGCAATCAAAAACTCCAAGTTTGGTATTTGAATATGTAAACAGCACAGATTTCAAAGTTCTCTATCCAACATTTACAGACTATGACATCCGGTTCTATATTTATGAACTTCTTAAGGTACACCTTATTTTATTTAATCACTGGATGAAGTGTTGAACCTGTATCACACCTAGCAGATAATAAAGTTGTGATATATTTATGTGGTTGTACACATCTAACAGTCTAACACTGCTATGAGCTAAATCTTCCCTGTTATGAATTTTACTGCAATGATTTTATAGTTGCACGTCTTGTGATTTTATTATGAGAGTTTCAGTTGTTTTCCATGCATATGTTCCTTGAGAGGCTGACCCATGGGTAGTGCTTATCGATTGTTACATGTGGTCAACATCAATTGCTGACGGTGAATTATCTGGGTTGGTCCTCGTATATTGATTATTGAAACATGAAGGATAAGGGTTGGGTATTTGGCTACAATAAATACGTGCAGAAACTGTAGAAGGATAATGTAGTGTCTAGCATGGTATGTTTAAGGCCGTAATACTGAATGTCCAGTACTTTGAATGTGAGGCTGAGCGCAACAGTAAAACTTATTTTCTGCATGGCTAGTCTGGCATGTATATACTCTCCCAAGTTGTTGATCGCCTTTCTGTTTTTCTTTGATATGAGGAGCCAGGTGTCTTAAAAATTCTGTTATTTTTTCCTAGAGAAAAATAGCTCATGAGGGCACTACAATTTTCAGCTACATCTTTAATTAAAATAAGTGCAAATGTGTCTCCAGTTCCTTGGCAAAAAGACTTGTCGCAGTGGTAGTAGATAGCCAAACCAGTGAATTGTGTTAGCGATAATTTCATAACTTTCTTCCATATGCTTATGCCGATGTAGTTTTCATTTGATAAGTTACCGAACTTTGTTTGCTTCTTGTTGGAATACAGTAAGATAATTGGCTCATTTTCACTTAGTCTCTATAAATGAAACTAAGTTTTTTTTTAGTTTGTTGTAACTTGTAAATATAGGATCTCCTACTGTTCTATTTTTTTTTTGGTCAGTTGTTCACATTACATGTTCTGGACTTGCCCCCCCCCCCCTCCCCCCTAGGATTTTCAATCTTATACAACATTTTAATGGATTGTATTTCTTACCTAGAAAAGTAATCTCCATCATTTTTGTTGTTGTTTTACTGATTGCCAGCCTGCTCACATTTCAGGCATTAGATTACTGTCATTCCCAAGGAATTATGCATCGTGATGTCAAGCCTCACAATGTTATGATTGACCATGAGCTTCGCAAGCTTCGCTTGATTGATTGGGGACTTGCTGAGTTTTACTTTCCTGAGAAGGAGTACAACGTTCGTGTTGCTTCGAGGCAAGTTGATAAAATATAACATTTTGTAGCTCTGGTCATTTATAGCAATGCGGTATCCAAGTTTCATATGTGATTTATATGTAGGCATCTCTTGGTCCTGTATCAGGTTCTAGTTTCTATTCAAGAATGCTCACTGTTTTTTAAGAAATATATACCTTACACAACAAATCGTTCTGCCTCCGTCATTCCCTTGTTTTTAGGAGATCTGTGCTACTTAATTTGGCAGAGTTTCTGTTTGTTTCCGAATTTTGAATCCCCTTCTGATCTAGCAAAATCATCATGTCAAAATTTGCTGTTTTGGTGGACTATAGTTATACATATTTGAGTAGTAAGGTTAGAGGAACTTGATCAGAGTCAGATGGATGTATGAAGTCTTATATCTGAGCATGTGGATATTTTGACTGGAGCTTTTTCTTTCTTTATTCAGGTATTTTAAGGGGCCTGAATTGCTTGTTGACTTCCAAGGGTACGACTACTCTTTGGATATGTGGAGCCTTGGCTGTATGTTTGCTGGAATGGTATGTTTCCTTCCTGTGATCTGTAAACATTACAATGAAATTCACAAAGACCTTGCTTCTGTGAACAGGAAAGACTGAATAATTAGACGTCAGTTATGATTTATTTGTTGTTCTGCACGCAGATATTCCGCAAGGAACCATTCTTCTATGGCCACGACAACCATGACCAGCTTTTCAAAATAGCCAAGGTTTGCCATTGTCACAATTGTCTTGTATTTGCTCACATAGCCGTGTGCATGCGTGCTATGCCTGAGCATAATGCATATGTGAACATCATCTTTCCTTTTTCGGTTGAAGGTATTGTAGCCAGTAACAAGTTTTTTGTATACTTCTGAGCAGGTGCTAGGTACAGATGAACTTAATGCTTATTTGGGAAAATACAGAATTGTGCTTGATCCTCAGCTAGAGGCACTGATTGGGAGGTAACTCACACTACCCTGAACATCTTATTCGTATGGTGTAACTATAGCACATTTTGCATCAGAAAACGACCGTTTTCTTGTTGCTTAACACAGGCATAACAAGAAACCTTGGTCCAAGTTTGTCAATGCTGAAAATAGGCATCTCGTGTCTGAAGAGGTTATATATTTCCCCTGCTTTTCCCCGCCCATCTGTCATTTTTCAGTCCCCTGTCTAATTGCTGCGATACCCTATGCAGGCCATCGACTTTCTTGATAAACTTCTTCGCTTTGACCATCAAGATAGGCTTACAGCCGAAGAAGCCATGGTTTGTTTCTGCACCCATTCGTTCATAATAATATGAGATGCAAATAGTGGGCTAACCAACTTGTTAACCTGGAGTCAGCTTATGCGATGGTGTGTCCACAAGTATTATCCTTGGACAATATATGACACGTTCCTTTTGATCCCACTGCAGGCGCATGCCTACTTTCATCAGGTGAGGGCAGCAGAAAACAGCAGGGGGAGAACGTAGCCAAGAGCCCAAGAGAGCCTAGAGATTTGAGACGCGAAAGCTGCTTCTGTTGAACAGATGTGGAATTAGATCCATCTAGCATCGAATTGATGCAGACGTTGATTACTTGACCTGATGGTTGGGACGCTGTCATGAATCTCTGATTGGCTCCTGAGTTTTTTTTATTTTTTTATTACAAGTTTAAACTGCGAGTCTACAAAACAGACAGGCTACGCATTCTCATGACTTGATGATTAGTTTTGATGCAACTAAATTCTTGATATTACCCCTCAAAAAAGGTTCTTTATATTTCGTTAGGATTCTGGGCTTAATTTGAGGGACTCTGTGTCAAAAAAATGTTTATACCAATTAAAAAATTTCATGTGATTCAAAAAATATTTGTGACATTTTCAGAAATATATTATGCAATGTAAAAAAATATTTGCATAAATTTTAATAAAACCAATAAATTTCTGTGGCAGTTTTTATTGCTTTTTGTTGTTGTTTTTGTTTTTCTGTGTTTCTATAATTCTTTTCTTTGGGTTTTCCTTTTTTATTCACTTTTTTTGTTCATTTTTTGTGTGTCTCTTTATTAGTCTACTTGTTTTTTTTCCTTTTTCTTTTTCCTTATTCAAATACATGTCGAGTTTCTCAACATGTTGTATATTTTTCATACACATGTGTAACATTCGTTTATACACATTGATCACTTTTCAAATAAATGATTAACATTTTTACCAATACATGTTTGCAACAATTTCTTTGAACAAATGTTAAACATTTTCAAATACATGTTGAACTTTTTTTTTAATGAGACCAAACATTTTTTTTAAATCACAAACATATTTTTGGAAATGCTTGAAGAATGTTTTATATGTTACAAAGTTTTTTTTTGAATGGTATGATTTTTACATTGTATAAACATTTTAAATGTTACGTAAATTTTATTCTCAGAAAAAAATGTTACGTAAATTTTTCTGGAATATGTGAACATTTTGTAAATGGCACGTACATTTTTTGAATGGTACTAAGCTTTTTAAAATTTGCACCTTTTTTATATTACATAATATTAAAATGACATGAATATGTTTTGAAACGCATGCATTTTTTTAATGGTACAAACACTTCTTAAAAGTTATGCGAACATTTTTTATATTGTATAAACATTTTAAATGGCACCAAAATGTCCTTGAAATGCATGAATATTTTTTAGAAGTCGCCATCATTTTATTTTGAATGCTATCAATATTTGTTAAAGTTATGCAAACATATTTTTAACACTGCATGAACATTTTTCTTTAAACGCGTGATGACTTTTTTGTTTATATATAGTTTTTTCATTTAAGTTGTTGTAAGAAATTTCGTAAATTTAAATGAAAGTAATAAACATGAAAGAAAGAAAAAGGGAAAGGAAGCAAGCGCACGTCCACGCTGGACCGACCAATTAAGAAAGCACTTGAGGAGAGACAAATCGTTGCCCCGGACGCAGCCACGAACTCGCTACTTGATGGGTGATATGGGCCCATATTGCAGTTCCTTTTATAGTTTCGTTGGGCCCTAACAGGAGTCGCCCTCCATCGGTCCAACCCCACACTTCGTACTTCGCCGCCATCCCCTCCCCTCTCCCGCGGGACCTATATCTCACCTTAAGCGAGATGGAATCTGCCCTCGCTAAAGGAAATAGCGAGTCAAGGCAATTGGGGCAGCCCATTCGTGAACACTAAAATGGTAATAAGCGAATAAAAAGGGAGCTACCGCTAGTTGATGGGTGATATGTATGGGCCGATATTGCCGTTCCTTTTCTGGTTCCTTTAGGCTCTGACGGGAGTGTCGCCCTCCAACGGTCCAACCCCACAGTTCGGACTTCGCCGCCATCCCCTCCCCTCTCCCGCGGGAGCTATATCTCGCCTCAAGCAAGATGGAATTTGCTCTCGCTGAAGGAAATAACGACTCGTGCGGGCAACTAGGTCGGCCCACTCGCAGACATAAAAATGGTAATAAGCGAATAAAAATGGAGCTATCGCTAGTTGATGGGTGATATGTATGGGTCGATATTGTCGTTCCTTCTCTAGTTCCTTTGGGCTCTAACAGTAGCGTCGCCCTCCAACGGTCCAACCCCATGGTTCGGACTTCGCCGCCATCCCCTCCCCACTCCCGCGGGAGCTATATCTTGCCTTAAGCGAGATGGAATCTGCTCTCGCTAAAGAAGATAGTGACTCGCGCATACAACAAGGTCGGCCCACTCACGAACACTCAGATGGTAAATAAAGCGAATAAAAAGGGATCTCGCAGGGGATTCGGTCCCTGGTCTACTCGATAGTTACCTGCGGTGCTAGCTAGCGAGCTAGCGTCGAGTTCCTCCCATTGTACTAGGGTGCCACCTACTTGAGGTTGAGGCAAAACGAGTCAGATTTCCATTGGTTTTTCTTGTTTTCTCAGTTATACTGGTTTTTTTCTCTTTTCTTTTGTTTGCTTCATTTTATTTGATTTTCTTCGGGTCTCTTCTTTCCTTTTCTCGTTTTCTTTTGTTTTTGGTTTGGTTTTCTTATCTCTTCTCTGTTTTTTTTTGTGTTTTTCATTGCTTTTATCTGTTTTTTTTCTTTCCTTACTCATTTCCTTCTTTTTTTCATCTTTTTTTTTCCTTTCTTGGGTTCCAACATTTTTTGTTATTCTTTGTCTCTTTATTGATTTTTACTTTTCATTCTTTTTGCATTTGTTTCTTTGGTTTTATTTTTTGTTTTCTTTTTCTTTGGTTTCTTTTTTTTAGTTTTCATTGATTTTTTATTTTCTTTCTGTTAGTTTCCATTCTAAAATTTTCTTATATGTCAAGAATACTTTTTAAATACACGTTTAACATTTTTCAAATGTATGTTTAACATTTTTAATACATGGTCAGCATTTTTCTATACACATTTTCACATTTTTAAAATGCTTGATTTACATTTTTTCAAATACTTGTTTAACATTTTTAAATACAATATTACCATTTATAAAAATATTTTTCTTTTCTTTCTTTTTGGTTTTCAATCTACATTTTCTGCATACGTCAAGAACATTGTTCAAATACCCATTTAACATTTTTCCATACACATTTTTTTAATACATGGTCGACATTTTTTCTATACACATTTTCAACATTTAAAAAAAAATGCATGATTAACATTTTTGAAATACAAGATTAGCATATTTTTAATACATGGTCAACAATTTTTATACACATTTTCAACATTTTTTTGACACAAGATTAACATTTTTTGAACACATGGTCAACATTTTTCTATGCACATGTAACACTGTTATAATGCTTGAATAAGATTTTTCAAATGCGATATTTTTTTAATACATGATCAACATTTTTTCTATACACATTTAACATTTCTCATGTTTGATTAATATTTTCAAATAATTGTTCAACATTTTTTTTCGAATGCTTGAGTAACATTTTTTATACATGATAAAAAATTGAAAAAATTTAATACATGATCAACAATTTTTTCTATACACATTCCATATTTTTACAATTAACATTTTTTAAATGCTTTCTAAATATTTTTCAAATACTTGTTCAACATTTTTTAAATACTTGTTCAACATTTTTCAAATGTTTTTTGTAGAGTGTTTAATTTAATTTTTATACTTATAATATTTTAAAGTATAAAGAAAAGTACAAAATTAAAGCAAAATACGAAAACAGAAAACGTAAAAAAGGGGGAAAAGGAGGTTGTGGCCTCCCGCGCTCCTGGGCCGACCCATCTCGGTCTCCCCTTCAGCTAGGTTTCCTTCCGGGGCGCCCCCCTTTTTCCTCCCCACCCACACACTTTTTGATCCTGAGGGCGGCGTGATGGTGCTGAGGGGTGTTTGGCAGCTACAGAAGCTTGTGGTGAAGTACTGCGATTGAGTAGGGAGCAACAGGGGAATCAGGTACCCTTCAATATGCCGATAAGAGCCGATTTCACCGCTAGACAGACCCTAGTGATTTGATCTGTTCTGCTTTGATGCAGTAACAAGTTTAGATTCGGGAGGGGAGATCCGAATTACTCGCTCTGTTAATTGAGTTGGATTGGTCTGTTGATGTGCAGACCATGCGTAAGGTACTTGATATCCGACAGTTTGCGCAAAGTCAGTTTCTGCATGGAAAAAATTAGTTGTAAAGATCTTCCTTAAATGTGTTATGGTTAGTATACCCTCTTATCTTGTTTTTTTTTCTGAAAGGTGCTAGTAGTGTGTTTCCCATGAAGAACACGGAATCTGGTTTTGAAGATCTCGATGCAAGGGATCCAACAGTGAAAACGGTTTGAGATTTGGACGCATAATTTAGGAGATAAAATATTTTGAATAAACGAATCTACGAAAAAAAAGGAAAAATTCTCAGATTGCGACAAATGACGCAAATGCAGCACCCCACTTGTCATAACTGGAGAAGATGAAAATGATCTTTAAAAGAAGAGTACTCCTTAATTAGTACTCCCTCCGTCTCATAATGTAAGACGTTTTTGAGACGGAGGGAGTAATTTCGGGTGTACGCGCCAAATAAGAGTGGCCCAGCCGCGCAGCCCCGGAAACTGCTAGCTAATGGGTAATATGGGCAATTCTAGAAAAAAGGGTAAATATGGGCCGGATATTGTTTCTCGGTGCGTTGGGCCCTAACCGGAGCGTCGTCCTCCAACCCACAGCACAGACTCCGCCGCCGCCCCCTCCCCTCTCCCCCCTTTCCTCCTCCCCAGTCCCCACCCACGCACTTGCTCGTTTGCGTTGATCTGAGGGGGGCGTGATGGCGCTGAGGGGTGTTTGGCAGCTGCAGAAGCTTGTGGTGAACTACTGCGACTGGGGAGGGAGCAGCAGGGGAATCAGGTACCTTTCATCATGGCGATAAGAGCCGATTTCATCACTAGGCAGACCCTAGTGATTTGATCTGTGCTGCTTTGATGCGGTAACAAGTTTAGATTCGGTAGGGGAGACCGGACTTGCTCGTTCTGTTGATTGAGTTGGAGTAATCTGTTGATTGTGCAGACCGACACTTTGCACAAAGTCAGTTTCTGCATGGAAAAAATTATTGTAAAGATCTTCCTTAAATTAAATGTGTTATATACTCCCTCCGTTCCCTGATATAAGACCTTTTAGCTTTTTCTGGATTCACATGTATCTAGACGCATTTTAGTATGTATGTTCACTCATTTTAGTATGTATGTAGTCAATATTTTGAAATACTAGCTAAAAGATCTTATATTAGGGAACGGAGTAGTAGTTAGTATACCCTGTTATCTGGTTTTGCTGAAAGATGCCAGTAGTGTGTAGCTGGACAGGTTTGTGATGTACCGGTGAAGAACTAACTGTCAAGTTTGAGTATTTTTGATACTTTGGGCCATTGTCGTAAAAAGTGTATAGGCCTTCACCCCCTCTGTTTACTGATGTAGGCCATTATGGTATGTGTACAGTCAAACTTGACCAATGTAGAGTTGTGTAGACTGGCAACATGGAAATGATTTCGACAAAATTGTAAGCAGAAGTAGGGATGGGCTATCTTTCCTCGTGGACACAATTGTGCATATTGAGCATCGCGTTTGTATTATGTGTTCCACATGATGCCATTGAAAAATAGCTCGCTGAATTACTGGAAATGGAGAAATTTTGTTTAGAAGAAACAGTTCAGTTACAGTTTAAGCCAATAGTTATTTGCTGGTTGTGCTGTAAATGAAGCTCGGGATTTTGGATTCTTGAACATAAGTTTATTCTCAATTTCACATATTATCCTCTTTCCCTGTGGATTGGTAGGCTATACTTTAAGCATTAGTTGTATGACTTTGCAGCTTAAATATTGCTTGTATCAATATCTTTGTTGTCAGGATTCAGTGCCTGAACACTTGAATCTTTCAATTTGCCTGCTCCTTCACATCTAGCAATCCTTGGAATTGCAGGGCTTTTATGGAGTCACATCTTCCAGCTTTGAAGGAAAAGAATCCCCAGTTAGAGGTAGTGACACAGCTTGTCCGTGGTCAGCATCCTAACTTGAAGGGCATTTACAGTAAGATCTTCAATTCCTTTTGACCATCATAGTGTTATATCACGAGTTATCTGGCAACTGTATTGCTTATTACGGTGTTACTTTCTGATAGTTGTTTAGATCTTTGTGTTGGTACTGACCAAATGCATAGAGTTAGTTATTTTTCATGCAGTCTCTTGCAGTCAAGCACTGTAGTTTACACTTGCCATATTTAATTGAAAATTGCAGCACTGCGACATTTGTAACTGTTTCTTCCATGCACTTAAGTACTTGTGATGAATTTAACTTGCTCAACAGCCCAAAGGTGAACTCACATGGTTTAAGCATGACAGGGTTAACTTTGTGCCCTTTGTATGAATAGATATTCGTTAGGAAATGTTGGCTTGTTTTGTTTGAGGGGTGCGCTTGCAAGTACATCCATCTCGGCTGTTCATTCAACAAATTCCATGGAATGCATTTCACAAATTGTAGTAACTTCTTCCACTTTTGTAATGTTTAGCCCCACGATAATTCCATTCCACTGCACTAGCCAAACCAAATCTGATGTTGTAGCAGGACTAACGGCATTACGCAGGCCAAAAACCATATAGATTCTGTTCGGCTGTTGTAGTAGGAGTTACGGCATTACGCAGGCCAAACAACCATATAGATTCTGTTAGGCTGTTGTAGGAGGAGTTACGGCATTACGCAGGCCAAACAACCATATAGATTACGTTCTTCTTTTGTAGGAGGAGATTACTTATTAGGATATTTTTCATAAAATGCCCACCCAAATACTGGCATGACAGGAAATATCACTCCCTAACTCACTGACAAAATGACAAGGCCCACTCACATGTCAGTAAGACACGATTCATATCAAAAGACCATCCATGTTAGTTTTGATGAACTCATGGCTACATTTTGTGATTATTATTCGATATTTATGCAACATTATTCTTGTGCAGAAAACCATAACGAGAGAGTGGTTTGTGTCAGAAATTTAGCACCTGAGGACATCATGTTGCAAGCTAGTAGGCTAAGGTGTTCTCTGGGAAGGAAAGTGGTGAAGCTGAGAACCAGACACGTGACGAAACGGCCAAGTGTCCAGGGGACATGGACGACGGAACTGAAGATGTGAGTCAAAGTTCTGAGACGCTACGCGTCAAAAAAAGTTCTGAGACGGGCTGTTGTTTTCCTTTTTAACTGTTTGAGATCTATGGGAAGAACTCTGTGCTGCTATTAGACCTACCTTTGGTCAGTAGTTACAGTTTCATTTATTTTTTGTTTGACACATAATAATCTGATAATATCATGTAAACATGGGAGATTCTTGTTAGTGGCAGATGCGATCTTAGACCATCATCTTCCGTGAACTTGCCAGGGTAGAAAATTTGATCTGAGTGGCTTTGCATGCCATGAACAGTTTTTCCCTCCAATCCTTTGGTGGTTAACAGAGATGCTACTATTATTCTTAAACTGTCATTGCGGGGAATGTTCCTGTCAATCGAGTGCATCAGGTGATTAACAGGAGTCTTGTTGCAAGTTTCGCTCTGAAACCGAAGGTATCTATTGCATTTCAATTGGGTCGCTAAAGGGTGTTAAAGCTGAGAATCAGACACAAGACAATACGGCGAGGTGGCCAAAAAATGTACTAGATGAGTAGGAATCCGTTTTGATTCCTTGAACTTGCCAGGGTAGACAATTTGATCTGGGTGGCTCTGCAAGTCTGCATGTCATGAACAGTTCTTTTTTTTTTCAATCCTCTGGTGGTCAACAGAGATGCTACTATGAGGACAATACGGCGAGAAATCAGGTTCCAGTTTTGTGGGGTCTTCCTATTGTTGGGATGGTGCTGTCCGAAGAACTGTGTCAGATACTCTATGTTTTTAATATTGAGGAAAAGGTAAAAAGTGGTTCAGATTTTCGCCTGCTTCTTTTCGATCATTTATTACAGTTGAGGTATATATATGTATAATGCGATGTGGATATTTGATATTGCTGTCCGCCGTGCTGGTAGTGTCAGCCTGTCAGGGCATCATTCATCAGTGGCATCTGCCGTGCTGTCCGGTACCAGAATATCTACGTACCTACCTTGAAGTCGTTTCAACCAGATTTTGCCGTCCACGGGTGTGTAAACCGTGATGCGCATCAGGAGAGGACGGCTGGAGCTGCAGTTTGCGTTGAGAATATCTGAACGCATAATGACCAGTAGTACCAGAAAGCTGGAGCAAGAGATAAGCAGCAGCGGACGCGGAACGCACTAAGCAGTCGCCATTGGGCAAGCAGCCGCACGCCTCCTTGAGGTCGCCGTCGGCGATGAGGCAGGCAGGCGGCGTGCCCGGAGCCAGCCAGCCAGCCCAAAATCTCCTCAGGCAACATCCAGGTCAGCACCTGCTTGCCAGAGAGAGTCACAGCGTGTAGCTCAGCTGCCAGCAAAGTTTTTTCTCTTATGAGGGGTGATCAATATTTTTTTTTTCCGAGGGGTGAAAAATAATGTTGGATGTTCAGATGTGAACACCTACCCTACCTGGCGTGCTTCGCTGGGTTTCAACACAGGAGAGGAACATCCTCTCTGGTTTCGTACGAGCGCCGTTGCCCGAGTTAATCAATAAATAGCCGCCAGCCCGCCGGGCCAGGCTGCCACCACCGCGAAATAGCGGCAACCCAAAGCAAAGCAACAAACCCAGGAGGCCAGGACAGAGGCCGCTCGCCCTTCTCTTTCCCACCTCACCCCCCACCCACCGCAACCGCAAAGGTTTTCTTCTCTTCTCTTCTCTTCTCTCGTCAGCCAGGGAGGAGGTTTCCCGTCCCGTCTCCGCCCCCGCCATGGCCACGTCGTTCGACCGCTGGGAGAAGGACCCCTTCTTCCTCGCCGCCGAGGAGGTCCAGGAGTCCGCCGATCGGTGCGCGCGCCGCCGTTTCGCACCTTGGTTTCTTTCTTCTTCTTCTTCGGTTCCGGTTCTTATGGATCTCGTTTTTGTTTTTTCCCCTGTTCGCGACCTCGCAGGATGGAATCGGTGTATAAGATATGGGTGCAGGAGAGGAGCAGCGGCGGCTCGGCCCTCGGCGGGGAGGTCGGCGCCGCCGAGCTGCGCCGCGAGCTGCACACCGCGCTCGGCACCGCCAAGTGGCAGGTGAATTTGGCTCCTCGCTGCTACTCTCCCCTTACCTTACCGTTCGTGTCGCGGCCGTGGATTGATCCGCTCGCCTGGATCGGCGTCCTCTGGTTCTGCTTGGGTTGTTAGATTTGTACAATCACGGTCAATTGGTGAAGTGTACATGGCATGGCATAAACGTTGACTGTTCATGAAACATCATTTTTCACAGTTGCTCTGAAACATAGCACTATGATTTCTTTCCTTTCTTCTGCTGACAAGTAATTGTGTACTGCTTAGACTGCATTTATGTAGATGTGGGTGTGACTAAGACGGTTGAAGAGGTTGGTACAAGTGCCTTCAACTCAGAAGCTAACTGCTTGTTTATTTGTGCTTTTAGCTTGATGAACTGGAGCGAGCAATTAGATCAAACGACGAGGTTGTCTCAGCAGGAAAGGATACGAGAGCACTGCATAGCAACTTTGTTGCGGCGATTGGCTATCGCATATTAGAGGTTGAGAACAACCTGAATGCATCCAATGTCGCTGAGGGGAGGGGCACACTGAGCTGGATTCATTTGGACGAGAGTGAGCGGGACGACCTTGCGGCTTTCTTATCTGCAACCCCTCCTCAACATCAAGATAAAGTTGTCACAATCCCATCTGCCGGCGATATTCAGGTGGGCAGCAACCCGACAAGGGCGAGGAAAAATATTTCAGCTGACAGCTCCAATGATTCATCTGGCTCTGCTGACTTGAGCTCAGCGAGAGCAAAAGAAGATGCACATCGTGGGCACAGGAGGTCAGTCAGTGCCAGTGCTGATATTGGATCGTCGCCTATGTCATTTCCAAATGAACGAGAGGGTGCTGCTGAACAATCATCTCTTGGCCCACACAGAGCACCTTTGCTGAATATTGTCAAAGCGTGCGGATTGCCAAGTGCCTTGAAACCTAAGCCTGCAGTTAAGTACAAAAAAGGAGCTGTGAGGTGGGCACATGCAGACAAACAGGATCTTGAAGCGGCAATCCCTCTCACAAATCCTCAGTTGGGTCAGGTGATTGAGATCTTACTTGAATGGTGCTAACATCCATTGTGCAATACGATTCAGTTTGAAGCTTAGTCTTATATCCTTATATTGCCATTCTTTGTTGTAGGGCTTAGATGGATACTCTGAACGAAGCATGAGTTACTTAAATACTTGCGATGGGGTTACATACAATAAGAAACTCTATGGTTGGCTTGGAGCACTGCGTAAGAAACTTCAGAGATCACAATATCAAATTCGATATGGGCGGCCTGCTCAATTGATTGTATTTGCACTTGCTGTTCTCATAATATGTAAGTTCGCTCATTCTATAGTTTTTTGTTTTGTTCTATTCCTTGCTCAAGCAACTAGAAATAAAGGCTAGAAATGTCAGTTGCAGCCTAAATGTATATATTAGGTATGCTGTGCATAATCAATTCTGTAACTTATCCATTGCGCCCTAAGTTGGTCTTTTATTCCACATTCCACCACACATCACAATACCAGTTTAATGTTTACTGCTCTCTCCGTTCCTAAATATTTGTCTTTTTAGAGATTCCAAATGGACTATCACATACGGATGTATATATACATATTTTAGTGTAGATTCACTCATTTTGTTCCGTATGTAGTCACTTGTTGAAATCTCTAGAAAGACAAATATTTAGGAATAGAGGGAGTATCTTTTAAGGTTGATTTTACGTTCAACAGAGTTTCAGCTGAATTTTGAGTAGAAAACTTGCATTTGATATTGTGATAAGTGATCACTTGATCCAACCATAAATTTCTTAGGGCCGCCACTTATTATTCAATGTTGTATACTCATACCTTAATGTTTCTTCTACTTCCTTTCCAGTTGTGTTTGTATTCAAGACAATATGGTGAGAAATTTGCATGGGCTCGTGATTGGCTTAGAAAAGCCCCACCAGATCAGCATAAATTGCATGTGGACAGGAGTGACCATGCACATATGGGAAGTTGGGAACCATGGCAGACTGTTTCTGGTAATCCACATTGAAACAAATGAAGAATGATCGTGGAGCAATTCACCACGCTACGTCTGTAACTCAGTGGCTTTGCCATTGGATATGCACTGGACGGTGGACGGTGTGTGCGGCATGGTGTATCTCAAGATCTCAGTTCTCACAGTGACCAGTTGGCTTGTGCTTAATGGTATGCCCTGAACTTCAAATTAGGGTCATGCTGCACTAGTGGTGATGCAGGTGCAGCTAGCAACAGGAATGCGACTGGGAGTGCCGACTGGTGATTGTGCTATCGCCTATGGGGCCTTACTTGAGATTTGAGAAGGCTTCCCTTTGGTTATTTTATTGAACCTGTGATAATTGGTTCCAGATGCAAATAGAGATTTGTTCTCAAGTGCTGTAGAAGAGGCTGGAATACTTGTACCGGGATCTGCTTGAACTGTAATAATACCTAAACAACAGAGTTACAGGCTCGGCGATCCTGTTTGGTCTGTGGCTGAATTTATAATCTGAAGTTCAAATTTCACAGGTGCTAATAGGCTATTGATAATTCTGCAGAGTTGCATCTTTGAGAAGTTTTACCGCCCATAAAAAGCCATAAACTGGTTTGTAACTGGCATCTCTAACTCCTGATTATCCACGGGTGCCTTCTGTTGCTAATAAACCACCCCTGTTGACTGAGTTAACTGAATTGTCTCTCTTCCCATATTTTTTTCTTTGAAAGAGAGGTTTTTTGTTTGTTAAGCTGCTGCAACCAGGAGCAGATGTCAAACTTTTTGATGTGCACTCGAGCACCTTAAATAAACTTGTGGTTAATCCTTTCCCGCACTTCACTTTGCTTTGTATGCTTGTGGGCTTTCTAATTAGATTATTGCCTAGCTTACTTTGCTTTGTGCTTGCTTGCCATATAGGTTGTCTTCATCTAGTTCCATATCAAGATAACCTACTTTATTCGTAAATCCTAAAAATTGATAATTAAACTTAAAATTGTTAGTCTTCTATTCATCCACCCTCTCGGTCGTATAGATACTTTCATATAGTACATGACAAATACATTGTACGTAGAGTGAAAAAGGCCAATATCTCGTCATGTCTCAAGGTGGACCGGTCCAACTCGGTGATTCTCATCCCTTATGTACTATCGGGTTAGTATCTCTATGCCTATAACTAAACATAGTCATCAACCGAATCGTAAACTAGTCAAAGGATATATGTCTGTATAACCTTGTCAATTAAGGACTATTAGACTAATCATCATAAAATATATAATCTCATAAACAAGTCACATACTTATTGGTACATATCAGTGATGATGTTTAAGGACAATAGAAATAATTCATGAATACATATAATGAAATAACATCATCATGATTGCCTCTAGGGCATGTCTCTTGTAGGGCTCTCCTCGTCGCGGATCCGCCACTCAAGCTCTAGGCCAGCTGCGTCGCCGAGACTCGCCCTCCTTTGGTTGTGGGGCCGCGGACTCTTCCAGTAGCTGGAGTGCTGGTCTGGTGCCTATGCTCGACGGCTAACTGCTAGGTGGTCCACCTGAACAACACATGGCTGTTTCGCTTCCTGATCGTGCCGACGCCGGCAAACCACTTGAGCGGCGGATTGTGGTGCCCATCGAAGGGTCTTCGTGAGTGTTTCTCGCTCCAGATCCAGTGGTGGCTGTCGGTGGGCCGCATTGGCGAGGTTGCGGGATGTAGCTGGGAGGCTCCTTTGTGGGTTTTGGCGGCTCTTACTCCGACCAATTTGCATTCGACAGTGAGATGAATTATATGGATGACAACTTCATGCAGAGGGTTGGTTGTGCAATGGCGGTGGTGACACCGTCACATCATGACTATCCTACGTTTGAAGTTGTTGGGATCGCGAAAAATAGTGGCAAACAACACATGATTGACTTTGATTTGGTGATCCTTTTCGTGTACCCGATCCCAAGCTCCGGGGTGAAAACCCAGTCTGACCCGTGTTGGTTATACCTGGCAACAACAATGTTTTTTGCGTCGTTACCTTATTGAAGGCATTGTTCGGATATGCTCGGACTTGTGCTTCGGAACGAAAACTTATGATCTTGACTTTGGTGGTTGGATCCGGTGACGATGACGCTCGACCGTTGTACCATTTCGAAAGGTGTTGTTGTTGAAGAACCGTTCTCATGATTCTTGTGGCGTCAAGAGATGGTTGATGTGGACATGTTCATTGTTGTAGTTTATGAACCGCTTAGTTTCCCGTCGCTTTGGCATAACTTCGATATTGTACGATTTTATTCTATGCTGGCGTATTTTTTCACTTTTATGTTGGGGTGTTGGCTTAGATGTGTGCATCCTATTTATGGGTATAGAGTTTGTATACCCTGATCAATAAATCCACCGTTTATCTCGGGAAAAACAACCAATTCTACTTCGACCATGGTAGCATCTGACTTTCTCTCCCCGGTCCTAAGGCTTCATTTCGCCCCCACCCAGAAAACACCCTCGCTCTCCACCCTCACCTTACACCGGCGGGAGAGGAGCGTGCTTCTCCGCTCGCTGAAATCTCGCGGCTCCTGCTGGTTGATGTTCTGCTCCGGGTCTGGCACAGCAAGGTGAGAACACAATCCCTTGGTCGTACTATTTGCTGCCCATGAATTGGATCTGAGCAGAGCATCATTCACATTTGCAGAGGCCAGAGGGGGGAGGCCGGTGGTAGGTAGGCTTCTGCTTCTCCGTCGTCCTCGCCGGGTCGAGCAGATTCTCTTGGCCGGTGTGCTGCTCTGATGCCGTCTTCCCCGTGCGAACTCAACACTGCACAGGTCTTTTTTTATCCATCGAAACCCTAATTAATAGCTGCACGTTAGAGTAAGATATTCGATTAGCTTTGGGTGCTTACCATCCAGTTAATTCATTATAAGTCAATCCATGAGTTTCCAAGTGTGTGCAATTAGCCCTTCTTCCAGTTTGTTATGACATCTGACTGATTAATCAGCTACGCGCTAGTTAACTATTCATGATTTTCTTGCTTCTTTATGATATTCGTGTTTGGAGTGAGTGTATATACACACCTGCACAACTCTTGAAACAAATGAATAAGAACAGATTGATTATTAAATGCATGGAAAGCTGCAAGAAAACCAAATGGCTAGAAATCTGTAGGTGTGAAAATAGATTACGTGCAAAGATCCTTTACAGAGAGCTTTATGTTGTGACCAATTTCTTGGTCTAATCCTGCATATCTATAACCGGTTGTTCAGTTTTGCTTTTAGTACTGAATCGAACTTAATTTTTTTCACGATGTCCATCATTTCGTTGTTTCTATTGCTCTATACTAATGTTTATGATTACGTTATCCCAATAAAGCTGAACTTGAAATGGATTAAAATGATTAACTCGTGTAGCAACTGCTTTATCCCCCAGTAAAACATAGTTTCAGATGATTGAATTATGTTACAGTTTTTTTGTCTCCATGATTAAGAAACTGCTTTCGTGTCTATCCTGACATTATGAGTTTTGCTTTTCAGTAAACTACAATAGAGATGGACACTGAATGGTTTTCTTGCTGCTAAGCTAACTGATGATCTAGTGGTGGAGATCCTCTCCCGGTTGCCGTTCAAGTCTTTTTGCCGCTTCAAATGTGTCTGCAAGGCCTGGCTTGCCTTCTCCTCTAATCCAGACTACTGCAAGCAGCTTTTGAAAATTCCGATGGGTCTTCTGTATCAACGCCGTTATGACGAATTTGATAATGATTTCGATGACTCTGCTATCAAGCTTGCTAGCCTGCCCCACAATGATAAGGAATTTGATGAAGCTCTTAGTTTCCTACCACAATATGAGCAGTTAGAGCTGATGGACTCTTGCAATGGCCTGGTCCTTTGTAAGTACAAGAGCAGCTGTACTCCTTTTGGTATTTGCCGCTTCATCGTGTGCAATCCGGCAACACGAGAGTGGAAGGTGCTCCCTGATACTCCTCCTAGCGATTAATATACCTTTTTACAATATGAGTTTTCTGGCTTTTAGCCCATCATGGTCGACAAAGTTCTTCATCTTCAACTTTCAGCGGCTGAGTACCCGCTATTGGGTATTTGGCCCCGTCAAACTTCAGGTGTTCTCGTCTGACCTTAACACTTGGTTTCTGGATGATACATCAGTGCTCTCTGAGGCAAAAGTTTTTCGACCACACATGTTTATAGATGGAGCATTGTATGTGCACACAGGTTTGCATGACATTCTGGTCCTGAAGAGCCTGGCATTCCGCCGTCTCTTCGGACTATTAAGTTGCCGCATGAAGATGGTGCCTTTATGGGTAGGTTTGGCCAATGTTGCTTTGGCCAATCTTCGGGGGCCTTGCACTATGCATTGCCAGAGGAGGATGCTCGTACGATTCTTGTTTGGAGTCTTGATGTTGATGAGCCTTATGAGTGGAGCCTCAAGTACCGCCTCAATATGAGCCAAGCATTCGGAAGGGACAACCTTCGTCAGCATGATGCACCCCACTGGAAATCCGACTATGCTGTCGTCTCTCTTGACCTGGAGAGAGATGGTCTTTTCCTGATTGACAAACGGGAGGACAAGATCCGTTTGTACAAAATTAGCACCGGTGAACGTACTGACATTCAACCAGAAGACCACCGCTCCTGCTTTTTGAATAACAAGTACTATCATTATGTGGCATCCTACTCAAAGCTCCCAGCTTTAACGATGTACTCCCTCCGTCCCAAAATTCTTGTCTTGAATTTGTCTAAATACGGATGTATCAAGTCACATTTTAGTATTAAATACATCCATACCTAGACAAATCTAAGACAAGAATTTTGGGACGGAGGGAGTAGTTGGTACCATGTTTGGCTTTTGAGCGTGACACCTCTTTATATATGCTGTCAAAAAATGCAGAGGCAGTTCTTCTCTCAGTTAATTGCTACGTACTCCCTCCGTCTGGAAATACTTGTCATCAAAATGAATAAAAGGGGGTGTATCTAGATGTATTTTAGTTTTAGATACATCCTTTTTTTGTCCATTTTGATGACAAATATTTTCGGACGGAGGGAGTATTTATGGACTGTAATCTAGGACCATTTTTTTGTTTTCTTGAACCTATTCCATTTGAGTACCAAATATTAATGAGGCTAGCTCTATTCTGTCGTCATGTAAATAAACTGATTGTAGCAGCAGCTGCATGTAAGCTGGGAGCCCTATGTATTCTGCCTTAGCCATCTCTCTGCAAATACAGTTCCTGAAATTTCTGAGGGAAGATGCTGAATTTCTTGGAAATGCTAGAGGAGTGTGTGCTCTGTGACATCTGTCTGAATGGAAGAAATCATGGCGTGCTCCCGTGAAAGGATAAACTGGATTCAGGAAGGAGAAAGTTTTGACTATCTGACGTTGAAACCCATACTCCACTTCAAGGTATCTCTTTATTATGTACTTAAAATGGTATAGCCCTTTACATTGCTCTCATACTAGAAATAACAATTTCCCACAAAAGCACGGGGAAAGCGAGATCAAGCAGTAGCAGAGAACCTGCTACTGCTCCGTTTTAAACCGTATATGCTGGGCAGTGGTTTTATCGTACTACATGCGTGTATGTAACGGCCGGAGGCGATGGCTACTGCGGAGTTGGGGCGTAAGGGGCGTACGGGGGCCAGTACAACTGGAGCTCCATCTTGTACGTGACCGTCGATCCCCGCAGGTCCACCGGCGACGACCGGACGTAGCCCAAGGCGTACGCGAAGTCACCGGTGCCGCCCACCACCGGGTAGTCAGACGGCCTGGTGTTGTGGGTTCCCCCGAGGACGGACACGGAGCCCCGGTGGCCGCGGTGGTGGATCGTGATCTTGGCCAGCGACAGGCTCAGCAGCCCGTCGAGGCTGGTCGTGATGGACGTGCCCTCCGCCACGCCGGCCACCGCGGAGGCGCCGTCGGCGTGCACCGTCAGGTTGTCGCGGAAGACGTAGACGGTGCCGAAGGGCGTGGTGGTCTGGCTGACCCCGGCGCCCGCCACGCCGTCGACGACCATGTAGGCGGTCTTGTTGATGGTCTCTTGCTGGTACAGGGTGAAGCTGAGCGTCTTGCCGCCGCCGTCTCTGGTCTCGTTGCTGCGTGGCGGCGCTGCAGCTGCAAGTGAGAACAGCTTGAGGTGCGACACCATGGTGATCACCATCGTCAAGCACAGCAGCAAGCTGGCGGACCGGGTGTTTGTAGCCATGTTGATCGATCGATGGTTTTGCCGTTGGAGCTATCTGGAAAGCGTCTCTATATATAGAGCCGCTAGGAGTCGATCGAGCCTGAGTCAAGGTTTAGTCTTGATGCGATTTCACATTGAGCTGTTGGTCTTGACCCAAGTCTACCGGTGGTGTTGCTGAATGTTCTCTGTTTATCTGTGTCAACGGTCTATGTTTGGTACAAAAGGTCTTTTTACACTTCAAGAACGTATCTTGCTCGGTAAAGAAAATAATGGCCCATAGCCACGACTCACGGAGTTTTCTAGAAAGAAGGCTCGAGACGAACAACAGAAATAAAAACAAGGCAAATTACAACAAATAAAATGGACCCTGATAAGTGCCAGACGTGTGGGCCGAAAGAGGTCGTGCCGAACGACTTTCTAGCCACACATTGTGACACGTCAGTCCTTTTGTTTATGCATGCAAATAGGAACAAGAACATATGATGTCAGTGAGAATCTTTTGAGTTCTTCAGACTTTAAAATGTTTTATCTCTTAAATGAATAATCTGATTGAAAATCCGTTTTTAGCATTAAATCCGTCGCAATGAGGACTTCAAAACTAGATCCCATATCAATACGTTTCGATGATATTTTTTGGTGGTCAAAAGTTGCGATGTCTATTACACATAATTGTCATGGTGTTTACATTGAAGTTGCCATGATATGTTTCAATTACTTTTTTCTATGTTTCAAGTAAATTTTGACATGTTATAAAAATTAATTAAGAAACTAAACTTGCCATGGTGAATAAAATTTGCCATGATCCATGAAATAATGTTGACATGGTTCATAATTAAAAAGAAATCCATCGTCAATTATTTAAAAATGCATGGTCAATGGCTCAAATTTGCCATGAACCAGAAACTAAATTTGTCGTGGTGAATTACTTAAATTTTCCATTATAAATGCACTTAAATTTGCCATGGTTCATGCAAAAAATAATTTTCATGGTTACTAAAATTGCCATAGTCAAAATACTAAAATTGTCATGATCTATAAACTAAATTTGCCATGATGAATTACTAAAAATTGACATGATCCATGAATTAAATTTGCCGTGGTTAATTAATAAAAATTGCCATGGTCAATTAATAAAAAATTCTGTGAAAAGTAATTCTTTTTGTACGACTACAATACTTGACCATGTTTAATACCAAAAAAGAATTGGAATTTTTTGTACTTTTTTTGAATTACTAATTTATTTTCGCATATAGGGTGCGCTGGTACCCAGGTTCTCCTTCATATTTTCCGGCCACCCCTCCCCTTTCCTTCCCCTAGGACCGAACAACCAAGGGAAGGGCCGCACCAACCCCCTTGTGGGCTGGTCTGTGCCCCCTTTGGCCCATAAGTCCCATACACTTGTCGGAGGTGCCCAGAACCCCTTCCGGTGACCTGATGAGTACCCGGTGCACTTCGAAACTATTTCGGTGTCCGAATAAAATCGTCCTATATATCAATCTTTACCTCTCGACCATTTTGAGACTCCTCGTCATGTCCGTGATCTCATCCGGGACTCCGAATAACATTTGGTCACCAAATCATATAACACTATATCGTCAACAAACGTTAAGCGTGCGGACCCTACGGGTTCGAGAACTATGTAGACATGGCTGAGACACCTCTCTTGTCAATAAGCAATAGCGGAACCTGGAAGCCCATATTGGTTCCTACATATTCTACAAAGATCTTTATCGGTTGAACCGTTATGACAACATACGTAATTCACTTTGTCCATCGGTATGTTACTTGCCTGAGATTCGATCGTCGGTATCTTCATACCTAGTTCAATCTCATTACCGGCAAGTCTTTTACTCGTTCCGTAATACATCATCTCGTAACTAACTCATTAGTCATTTCCTTGCAAGGCTTCCTATGATGTGTATTACCGAGAGGGCCCACAGATACCTCTCCGATACTCAGAGTGAAAAATCCTAATCAACAAACACCTTCGGAGATACCTGTAGAGCATCTTTATGACCACCCAGTTACGTTGTGACGTCTGATAGCACACAAGGCATTCCTCCGGTATCTAGGAGTTGCATAATCTCATAGTCGAAGGAATATGTATTTGACATGAAGAAAGTAGTAGCAATAAACTGAACGATCAATATGCTAAGCTAACGGATGGGTCTTGTCCATCACATCATTCTCCTAATGATGTGATCCCGTTATCAAATGACAATACATGTCTATGGTTAGGAAACCTTAACCATCTTTGATGAACGAGCTAGTCTAGTAGAGGCTTACTAGGGACACGATATTTGTTTATGTATTCACACATGTATTTAAGTTTCCGATCAATACAATTCTAGCATGAGCAATAACCTTTATCATGAATACGGAAATATAAAATAAAAAACTTTATTATTGCTTGTAGGACATATATCCTTCAGTCTCCCACTTGCACTAGAGTCAATAATCTAGATTACATTGTGATGAATCTAACACCCATGGAGTCTTGGTGCTGATCATGTTTTGCTCGTGGAAGAGGCTTAGCCAACGGGTCTGCTACATTCAGATCGATATGTATTTTGCAAATCTCTATGTCTCCATCCTTGACCTTTTCATGAATGGAGTTGAAGCATCTCTTGATGTGTTTGGTTCTCTTGTGAAACCTGGATTCATTCGCCAAGGCAATTGCTCCAGTGTTGTCACAAAAGATTTTCATTGGACCCGATGCACTAGGTATTACACCTAGATCAGATATGAACTCCTTCATCTAGACTCCTTCATGCACTGCTTCCAAAGCAGCTATGTACTCCGCTTCACACGTAGATCCTGCCATGACGCTTTGCTTGGAACTGCATCAACTGACAGCTCCACCATTCAATATAAATACGTATCCGGTTTGTGACTTAGAGTCATCCGGATCAGTGTCAAAGCTAGCATCGACGTAGCCATTTACAATGATCTCTTCGTCACCTCCATAAACGAGAAACATATCCTTGGTCCTTTTCAGGTACTATAGGATGTTCTTGACCGATGTCCAGTGATCAACTCCTGGATTACTTTGGTACCTCCCTGCCAAACTTATGGAAAGGCACACATCAGGTCTGGTACACAACATAGCATACATGATAGAACCTATGGTTGAGGCATATGGAATGACTTTCATTCTCTCTCTATCTTCTGCAGTGGTCGGGCTTTGAGTCTGACTCAACTTCACACGTTGCAACACAGGCAAGAACCCTTTCTTTGACTGATCCATTTTGAACTTCTTCAAAACTTTGTCAAGGTATGTGCTCTGTGAAAGTCCTATTAAACATCTCGATCTATCTATATAGATCTTGATGCCCAATATATATGCAGCTTCACCGATGTCTTTCATTGAAAAATTCTTATTCAAGTATCCTTTCATGCTATCCAAAAATTCTATATCATTTCCAATCAACAATATGCCATCCACATATAATATTAGAAATGCTACAGAGCTCCCACTCACTTTCTTGTAAATACAGGCTTCACCGTAAGTCTGTATAAAACCATATGCTTTGATCACCTCATCAAAGCGTATATTCAAACTCCAAGATTCTTGCACCAGTCCATAGATGGATCGCTGGAGTTTGCACACTTTGTTAGTGATATGTCCATTTTGCATCATGCTTTTATATTGATATTTATTGCATTATGAGCTGTTATTACACTTTATGTCACAATACTTATGCTTATTCTCTCTTATTTTACAAGGTTTACATGGAGAGGGAGAATGCCGGCAGCTGGGATTCTGGGCTGGAAAAGGAGCAAATATTACAAACCTATTCTGCACAACTCCAAAAGTCCTGAAACTCCACGAAAGTCACTTTTGGATTTAATAAAAAATACTGAGCAGAAGAAATACCAGAGGGGGGCCACCCACCGTCCACGAGGGTGGGGGGCGTGCCCTACCCCCTGGGCGCGCCCCTTGCCTCATGGGCCACCTGGCAGGCCTCC
The DNA here is from genome assembly GCA_021437245.1 of Aegilops speltoides. Classification (NCBI taxonomy): domain Eukaryota; kingdom Viridiplantae; phylum Streptophyta; class Magnoliopsida; order Poales; family Poaceae; genus Aegilops; species Aegilops speltoides. Next base: position 414,505,355 of record CM038144.1, read on the forward strand.
GGTGCACATCTTCTGCTATATGAAGTCTTTTACCCTGGAAAAAATCATAAGAAAGCTTTCAGAACGAAACTCCACCACCACGAGGCAGAACCTTGGCGGAACCAATCTAGGGCTCCGGCGGAGCTGTTCTGCCGGGGAAACGTCCCTCCGGGAGGGGGAAATCACCACCATCGTCATCACCATCAATCCTCTCAGCGGGAGGGGGTCAATCTCCATCAACATCTTCACTAGCACCATCTCCTCTCAAACCCTAGTTCATCTCTTGTATCCAATCTTTGTACCAAAACCTCAGATTGGTACCTGTGGGTTGCTAGTAGTGTTGATTACTCCTTGTAGTTGATGCTAGTTGGTTTATTCGCTGGAAGATCGTATGCTCAGATCCTTAATGCATATTAATACCCCTCCGATTATGAATATGAATATGCTTTGTGAGTAGTTATGTTTGTTCCTGAGGACATGGGAGAAGTCTTGCTATTAGTAGTCATGTGAATTTGGTATTCGTTCGATATTTGATGAGATGTATGTTGTCTCTCCTCTAGTGGTGTTATGTGAACGTCGACTACATGACCCTTCACCATTACTTGGGCCTAGAGGAAGGCATTGGGAAGTTGTTGAGGATATAACTACTGAGTGTAAACCGCCCAGGAGGGGCCGGTTCACGCTCAACCATACTGAAGCCCATGAAGACAAGAAGATGGCGCTTTACTGACGCTGCTTCGAGGCCCGAAGCCCAGAGGCGGATTAGGGCCCATAGTGGTAAACCGTCATAGTTGTATAACTTGTGTTGTAAGATAAGGAAAGGGAGAGACCGAGCCGAACACTTGTATGAGTCGGCCTCGGGACTCTGTAAACCGGCCGGGCGTCAACCTGTGTATATAAAGGGACGACTCGGCGGCGGTTCAGGGACAACAGACAACAACTCGAGACTCAGGCAAGCATATTTGCTCCCTGGTCATCGATGAAGGACATATGCCCTAGAGGCAATAATAAAGTTATTATTTATTTCCTCATATCATGATAAATGTTTATTATTCATGCTAGAATTGTATTAACCGGAAACATGATACATGTGTGAATACATAGACCAACATAACGTCACTAGTATGCCTCTACTTGACTAGCTCGTTAATCAAAGATGGTTATGTTTCCTCCATAGACATGTGTTGTCATTTGATTAACGGGATCACATCATTAGGAGAATGATGTGATTGACATGACCCATTCCGTTAGCCTAGCACTTGATCATTTAGTATATTGCTATTGCTTTCTTCATGACTTATACATGTTCCTGTAACTATGAGATTATGCAACTACTGTTTACCGGAGGAACACTTTGGGTTCTACCAAACATCACAACGTAACTGGGTGATTATAAAGGAGTACTACAGGTGTCTCCAAAGGTACATGTTGGGTTGGCGTATTTCGAGATTTGGTTTTTGTTGGAAATATGCCCTAGAGGCAATAATAAAAGTATTATTATATTTCAATGTTCATGATAATTGTCTTTTGTTCATGCTATAACTGTGTTATCCGGAAATCGTAATACACGTGTGAACACTTAGACCACTATATGTCCCTGGTGAGCCTCTAGTTGACTAGCTCGTTGTGATCAATAGATAGTCATGATTTCCTGACTATGGACATTGGATGTCATTGATAACGGGATCACATCATTAGGAGAATGATGTGATGGACAAGACCCAATCATAAGCATAGCATAAAAGATCGTATAGTTCGCTTGCTAGAAGCTTTGCCAATGTCAAGTATCTATTCCTTCGACCATGAGATCGTGTAACTCCGGTTACCGTAGGAGTGCCTTGGGTGTATCAAACGTCACAACGAATCGGGTGACTATAAAGGTGCATTACGGTATCTCCGAAAGTATCTGTTGGGTTGACACGGATCGAGGCGGGATTTGTCACTCCGTATGACGGAGAGGTATCTCTGGGCCCACTCGGTAATGCATCATCATAATGAGCTCAAAGTGACCAAGGTGTTGGCCACGGATCATGCATTACGGACGAGTAAAGTGACTTGCGTAACGAGACCGAACGAGGTATTGGGATACCGACGATCGAGTCTCGGGCAAGTAACGCACCGATTGACAAAGGAATTGCATATGTGGTTTGATCGAATCCTCGACATCGTGGTTCAACCGATGAAATCATCGAGGAGCATGTGGGAGCCAACATGGGTATCCAGACCCGCTGTTGGTTATTGCCCGAGAGTCGCCTCGGTCATGTCTGCGTGTCTCCCGAACCCGTAGGGTCTACACTTAAGGTTCGGTGACGCTAGGGTTAGTAGGAAGACTAGTATGTGAATACCGAATGTTGTTGAGTCCGGATGAGATCCCGGACGTCACGAGGAGTTCGAAAGGGTCCGGAGGTAAAGAATAATATATAGGAAGTGGTGTTTCGCCATCGGGAAAGTTTCGGGTTCTGGCAAAATCTGGGACCACGGAAGGGTCGAGGTCCACCGGTGGGGCCACCCATCCGGAGGGCCCCATGGGCCATAGGGGAAGGAACCAGCCCACAGGGGCTGGTGCGCCTCAGGCCCACCCGCGCCTAGGGTTGAAACCCTAGGGGTGGGGCGCCCACCCGCTTGGGGGCACTCCACCCCTTGCCGCCGCCCCGGAGATTGGATCTCCAGGGGCCGCCACTGGGGCCTATATAAAGGGGGGAGGGGGCTGCTGTACACATCTCCCAAGGCGCAGCCCTCCCTCCCAACACATCTCCTCCTCCGTAGAGCTCGGCGAAGCCTCGCCGAGTATCGCTTCACCACCATCACCACGCCGTCGTCGCTTGCCGGTGGTGCTGTCTTCCTCAACCTCTCCTTCCCCTTGCTGGATCAAGAAGGAGGAGACGTCGCTCGTCTCCGCACGTGTGTTGAACGCGGAGGTGCTGTCCGCTCAGCACTTGGCATCGGTGATCTGAATCACGCTCGAGTACGACTCCATCATCACCAAGCAAGCTTCGCACGCGATCTACAAGTGGTATGTAGATGCAAACTCTCTCCGTTACTCGTTGCTTAGATGAACTCATAGATGGATCTTGGTGAAACCGTAGGAAAAATTTTAATTTTCTCGCAACGTTCCCCAACAGTGGCATCATGAGCTAGGTCTATCGTAGTTCTCTAATGCACGAGTAGAACACAAATTTGTTGTGGGCGTTGATCTTGTCATCTTACTTGCCTCTACTAGTCTTTTCTTGCTCAACGGTATTGTGGGATGAAGCGGCCGGACCAACCTTACGTGACGCTTACGTGAGACCGGTTCCACCGATCGACATGCACTAGTTGCATAAGGTGGTGGCGGGTGTCTGTCTCTCCCACTTTAGTTGGAGCGGAATCGATGAACAGGGCCCTTATGAAGGGTAAATAGAAGTTGACAAAATCACGTTGTGGTGATTCGTAGGTAAGAAAACGTTCTTGCTAGAACCCAATCGCAGCCACGTAAAAGATGCAACAACAACTAGAGAACGCCTAACTTGTTTTTGCAGCGATTGATCATGTGATGTGATATGGCCGAAGTTGTGATGAATGTTGAATTGTGATGTATGAGATCATGTTCTTGTAATAGGATTCACGACTTGCATGTCGATGAGTATGACAACCGCGGAGCCATAGGAGTTGTCTTTATTTTTTGTATGACCTGCGTGTCATTGAAGAACGCCATGTAAACTACTTTACTTCATTGCTAAACGCGTTAGTCATAGAAGTAGAAGTAGTCGTTGGCGTGACAACTTCATGAAGACACGATGATGGAGATCATGATGATGGAGATCATGGTGTCAAGCCGGTGACAAGATGATCATGGAGCCCCGAAGATGGAGATCAATGGAGCTTGATGATATTGGCCATATCATGTCACAACTATATATAATTGCATGTGATGTTTATTATGCTTTTACATCTTGTTTACTTAGGACGACGGTAGTAAATAAGATGATCCCTTATAAAATTTCAAGAAGTGTTCTCCCCTAACTGTGCACCGTTGCTACGGTTCGTCGTTTCTAAGCACCACGTGATGATCGGGTGTGATGGATCCTTACGCTCACATACAACGGGTGTAAGACAGTTTTACACAGCGAAAACACTTAGGGTTAACTTGACGAGCCTAGCATGTGCGGACATGGCCTCGAACACGGAGACCGAAAGGTCGAACACGAGTCGTATGGAAGATACGATCAACATGAAAATGTTCACCGATGATGACTAGTCCGTCTCACGTGATGATCGGACACGGGCTAGTCGACTCGGATCGTGTAACACTTAGATGACTAGAGGATGTCTCGATCTAAGTGGGAGTTCATAATTTTGATTAAGAACTTTTTATCATGAACTTAGTCTAAAACCTTTGCAAATATGTCTTGTAGATCAATGGCCAACGCTAATGTCAACATGAACTTCAACGTTCCTAGAGAAAACCAAGCTGAAAGATGATGGCAGCAACTATACGGATCGGGTCCGAACCCGAGGATCATCCTCATAGCTGCCAAGAAACAAGATGTCCTAGAAGCACCGTTAGGTGACCCACTGTTCTCCGGCGCTGCAAGACGATTTGAACGTCTGGCGGACTCGCTCGATGATTACTCCCTCGTTCAAGGCGGCATGCTCTACAGCTTAGAACCGGGCTCCAAAAGCGTTTTGAGCATCACGGAGCATATGAGATGTTCAAGAGCTGAAACTGGTTTTCCAAGCTCATGCCCGGTAGAGAGATATGATGTCTCGACAAGTTCTACAGCTTGTAAGATGGAGGAAAACAGTTACGTCGGTGAGCACATCCTCAAGATGTCCGGGTTGCACGCTTCGTATGACCCAGTTGAACATTAACCTCCCGTGATGAGGCGGTCATTGACAGAATCCTCGATCGCCCCACCAAGCTTCAAGAGCTTTGTGATGAACTACAACATGCGGGATGGTAAAGACCATTCTGAAGTGTACTCACGTGAAGTCGCAGAGGCTGAAATCAAAAGGAACATCAAGTGTTGATGGTCAATAAGACCACTAAGTTCAAGAAGGGCAAGGGAAGAAGAACTTCAAGAAGGACGGCAAGGATGTTGCCGCCGCCCGTAAGATCTGTTGCGGGAAGAAGTCAAGAATGGACCCAAGCACGAGACCGAGTGCTTTTATTGCAAGGAAGGGACCTCGAAGCGGAACGCCCCAAATACTTAGCGGATAAGAAGGCCGCAACACCAAAGGTATATTTGATATACATGTAATTGATGTGTACCTTACCAAGACTCGTAGTAACTCCCGGTATTTGATACGGTGCCGTTGCTCATATTTGTAACTCACAGCAGAGCTGCGGAATAAACGGAGACTGGCGAAGGACGAGGTGACGATGCGCGTCGGGAATGGTTCCAGAGTCGATGTGATCGCCGTCGGCACGCTGCCTCTACATTTACCTACGGGATTAGTCTTGAACCTTAATAATTGTTATTTAGTGCCAAGTTTGAGCATGAACATTGTATCTGGATCTCGTTTGATACGAGATGGCTACTCATTTAAGTCTGAGAATAATGGTTGTTCGATTTATATGAGAGATATGTTTTATGGTCATGCTCCGATGGTCAATGGTTTATTCTTAATGAATCTCGAGCGTAATATTACACATGTTCATAGTGTCGATGCGAAAAGATGTAAAGTTGATAACGATAGTCCCACATACTTGTGGTAATCGCCGCCTTGGTCACATTGGTGTCAAGCGCATGAAGAAGCTCCATGCCGATGGACTTTAGAGTCTCTTGATTATGAATCGTTTGACACATGCGAACCATGCCTCTTAGGCAAATGACCAAGACTCCGTTCTCGGAACAATGGAGCGAGCAACCAACTTGTTGGAAATCATACATACCGATGTGTGCGGTCCAATGAGCGTTGAGGCTCATGGAGGATATCGTTATGTTCTCACTCTCACCGATGACTTGAGTAGATATGGGTATGTCTACTTAATGAAACACAAGTCCGAGACCTTTGAAAAGTTCAAGGAATTTCAGAATGAGGTGGAGAATCAACGTGACCGAAAGATAAAGTTCCTACGATCGATCGTGGAGGAGAATACTTAAGTCACGAATTTGGCACGCACTTAAAGAAATGTGGAATCGTTTCACAACTCACGCCGCCGAACACCTCAAATAAACGGTGTGTCCGAACGTCGAATCGCACTCTATTGGATATGGTGCGGTCTATGATGTCTCTTACCGATTTACCGCTATCATTTTGGGGATACGCCTAGAGACAGCTACATTCACTTTAAATAGGGCACCGTCTAAATCCGTTGAGACGACACCGTATGAATTATGGTTTGGGAAGAAACCTAAGTATCGTTTCTAAAAGTTTGGGGATGCGATGCTTATGTCAAGAAACTTCAACCTGAAAAGCTCGAACCCAAGTCGGAAAAATGCGATTCATAGGATACCCTAAGGAAGCTGTCGGGTATACCTTCTACTTAAGATCCGAAGGCAAAGTATTTGTTGCCAAGAACGGATGCTTTCTAGAGAAAGAGTTTCTCTCGAAAGAAGTAAGTGGGAGGAAAGTAGAACTCGATGAAGTACTACCTCTCGAACAGGAGAGTGGTGCGGCGCAGAAACCGCTCTGTGATGCCCACACCAACTCAAGAGGAAATCATTGATGATGATCAAGATACTTCGGATCAAGTTACTCTTGAACCGAAGGTCCACAAGGACACGTTCCGCACTGAGTGGTACGGCAACCTGTCATGGAAATCATGTTGCTAGACAACAATGAACCTTGAACTATGAAGAAGCAATGGCGGGCCCGGATTCCAACAAATGGCTTGAGGCCATGAAATCCGAGATAGAATCCATGTATGAAAACAAAGTATGGACTTTGACAGACTTGCCCGATGATCGGCGAGCGATAGAAAATAAATGGATTTTTAAGAAGAAGACGGACGCGGATGGTAATGTCACCATCTATAAAGCTCGACTTGTCGCTAAGGGTTATCGACAAGTTCAAGGGATTGACTACGACGAGACATTCTCTCCCGTAGTGAAGCTTAAGTCCGTCGAATCATGTTAGCAATTGCCGCATACTATGATTATGAGATATGGCAAATGGACGTCAAAACGGCATTCCTTAACGGACATCTTAAGGAAGAGCTGTATATGATGCAGCCGGAAGGTTTTGTCGATCCTCAGAACGCTAACAAAGTATGCAAGCTCCAGCGATCCATTTACGGACTGGTGCAAGCATCTCGGAGTTGGAACATTCGCTTTAATGAGATGATCAAAGCGTTTTAGTTTACGCAGACTTATGGAGAAGCCTGCGTTTACAAGAAAGTGAGTGGGAGCTCTGTAGCATTTCTCCTATTATATGTGGATGACATACTCTTGATGGGAAATGATACAAAACTTCTGGACAGCATTAAGGCCTACTTGAACAAGTGTTTTTCAATGAAGGACCTTGGAGAAGCTGCTTATATATTAGGCATCAAGATCTATAGGGATAGATCGAGACGCCTCATAGGTCTTTCACAAAGCACATACCTTGATAAGATTTTGAAGAGGTTCAAAATGGATCAGTCCAAGAAGGGTTCTTGCCTATGTTACAAGGTGTGAAAGCGAGCTCAGCTCGACCACCGACCACGGCAAAAGATAAAGAAGAGATGAGTGTCATCCCTATGCTTCAGCCATAGGATCTATTATGTATGCCATCTTGTGTACAGACCGATGTAAACCTCGCCGTAAGTTTGGTTGCAAGATACCAAAGTAATCCCGCAAGGAACTTTGGACAGCGGTCAAGAATATCTGAAGTACCGAAAAGGACAAAGGACATGTTTCGCTTATGGAGGAGACGAAGAGCTCGTCAGAAGGGTTACGCCGACGCTTAGCTTCGACTCAGATCCGATGACTCTAAGTCACAAACCGGATACGTGTATATGTTGAATGGTGGAGCGATGGCTGGTGCACCGCAAGCGAGCGCCGTGGCGGGATCTACGTGTGAAGCGGAGTACATGGCAGCCTCGGAGGCAGCGATGAAGCGATTTGGGTGAAGGAGTTCATCACCGACCTAGGAGTCATACCCAATGCGTCGGGGCGATCAAACTCTTCGTGACAACACTTGGAGCTATTGCCATTGCCAAGGAGCCTGGTTTCACAAGAAGACCGAGCACATCAAGCGCCGCTTCAACTCCATCCGTGAAAATGTTCAAGATGGAGACATAGAGATTTGCAAAGTACACACGGATCTCAATGTCGCAGATCCGCTGACTAAACCTCTCTCGCGGCAAAACATGATCAACACCGAACTCTATGGGTGTTCGATTCATCACAATGTAACTAGATTAGTGACTCTAGTGCAAGTGGGAGGCTGTTGGAAATATGCCCTAGAGGCAATAATAAAAGTATTATTATATTTCAATGTTCATGATAATTGTCTTTTGTTCATGCTATAACCGTGTTATCCGGAAATCGTAATACACGTGTGAACACTTAGACCACTATATGTCCCTAGTGAGCCTCTAGTTGACTAGCTCGTTGTGATCAATAGATAGTCATGATTTCGACTATGGACATTGGATGTCATTGATAACGGGATCACATCATTAGGAGAATGATGTGATGGACAAGACCCAATCATAAGCATAGCATAAAAGATCGTATAGTTCGCTTGCTAGAAGCTTTGCCAATGTCAAGTATCTATTCCTTCGACCATGAGATCGTAACTCCGGTTACCGTAGGAGTGCCTTGGGTGTATCAAACGTCACAACGAATCGGGTGACTATAAAGGTGCATTACAGGTATCTCCGAAAGTATCTGTTGGGTTGACACGGATCGAGCGGGATTTGTCACTCCGTATGACGGAGAGGTATCTCTGGGCCCACTCGGTAATGCATCATCATAATGAGCTCAAAGTGACCAAGGTGTTGGCCACGGATCATGCATTACTGACGAGTAAAGTGACTTGCCGTAACGAGACCGAACAAGGTATTGGGATACCGACGATCGAGTCTCGGGCAAGTAACGCATCGATTGACAAAGGAATTGCATATGTGGTTTGATCGAATCCTCGACATCGTGGTTCAACCGATGAAATCATCGAGGAGCATGTGGGAGCCAACATGGGTATCCAGACCCGCTGTTGGTTATTGCACGAGAGTCGCCTCGGTCATGTCTGCGTGTCTCCCGAACCCGTAGGGTCTACACTTAAGGTTCGGTGGCGCTAGGGTTAGTAGGAAGACTAGTATGTGAATACGAATGTTGTTGAGTCCGGATGAGATCCCGGACGTC